>DWLH01001552.1:0-12609 GCA_018249795.1 Heliconius telesiphe telesiphe | reverse complement strand
TTTTTTATTTCACTGTATATTATAAATTAAAATATGATTTATAAGACCTTAATAATTTATTGTGCTTTAGTAATTTATTGTCCATCTGATATACAATAAAGCTTTTAACAATTCTGCCAATGTGTCCTTTTCTCATTTCTTAAACTGAAGCTGCTCAGTTATGGTCCTATGTCAGATGTTCCAGTTCCATTTTTATATGTCAATGGAAAGTCTTCATCACGTTCAACAACTTTTACTAAGGCATCGTTTATTATTGCCTATAGTTAGCTGAATCAGCTAGTTAGCATCAGGTGTGCCAGTTATCTAAATCAAATATAGCCTCCTGAGATCTAATAATAGCTATGGCACAAAAAATATTTTTTCAAATACGTCCAGTACTTCAGAAGATGTGCTCATACAAACAGACAAATAGAAGACATAAAATTTCAAAAATCATAGAATCGTATTCAGTTAGTTTTTACAGCTCCCTACATATTTTTAGTATTTTATTTTATTTTAGATTTATGAAAATTAATAATGATATACCGTCGTGGCGCAAACGCGATTAGTTGCTGGTCCCTGCTGCATGCGGGATACAGCTACAGATACAGCGTGAAGCTGGGACCAAAATCTATACCTAAATAACTAAATAAACAATTTCAAAAACACAACAATTTTGCATGTTCGTCAGAATAGCAAATGAAATATCACGTATATTCTACCAAATTAACCAATATTGTTTGCACCTTGTATAAATTCAAAGCTTGTTTCCAAACATTTGTAGTCTATAAAGCCTATTGGATACGTGGATACGAGGTATACGCGACGCGAAATGCAATTATTCCTCTCGATTACAAAATTGGCAAATATTTTATAGCTAAAATGTCTACTCGATGAGAATGTGATATATGTATGTGTATGTATATTATTTTTAAACGTTTTATTACGATCAAATAGGCTAATCTTGTATGAAAGATGTTTATATACATATTTTAATACATTTATATTAGGATTATTGATTTGATTATTAAGTATATTGTAATTTATTTAATATTAAAAATATAGAAATATTTTAATGGTTCGACATATATTCATATCAAAACGAATTAAGGAGAAACTAAGGGGGCACCAGTTAAGAGAGACCTTTGGATGTAGATTAACCTTTCTACACAGTGCCTACCAGACAGGTTAGTGAGGGATGACGAATATCCGTGTAAAACTGTGGCTCAAAATTAGAAATGGAGTAGGTTGGCGCAACGCCAGACTTCTTGCCCTGTTTGTCTTTGCGTTGGTACTACAGAGAATTCACCCCTAACAAAAAATCTAATTGAAAATTATTTGGCACAATTTACAACAATAATAACTCTTTAGTAGAAACGTAACTATTATATACATATAATAAAATTGTAACTCATCTATACATGGAAAATTATGAGAAAAAATGTTATTAGGGGCGTTTATAAGTGCAATGGAACCCAATACAATGATTTTAAAAGTGTTTGTCTGTTTGCCTGTGCGTTTGTTCACGCTAATCTCAGAAACGGCTTAACCAATTTAAATGCATTTTCCACTATTGCATTTTGGCACGCTTCTTTTAACATTTAACGTTTGTTTTACTTCGATCGGTTAATAAATAAAAATCTTATGTCAATATAAAAAAAATCATGTGTCAATATTGCTACAAAATGAGTGTTTTATAGAATTGATGGAAAGTTTAGCTGTCAATGTAGTGATATTGTCTTTAAAACGATAATGTTAGATCACAAAAGTAATTCATATGAGAAAATGAATAATTAAGTAGTAAAAGCCCTTAATAAAGTTATTGTGCAAATTTAATGATAACCGAAATTACGTAACGCCTACTGGGTGAGTGTTTTATATTTAGGAACTATTTATATTTTGTATAATAATTGCAAAGAGAATGTGCAACTTTAATGATAACCGAAAGTATATGTTTTGTAGCACAACTCCAATTTCTGTTAACAAAAAACAACAAATAGAATTATTCAAAACTTTGTATTTATTGAACTATGTTACTACTTTCGTTAAAGTTAAATAGAAGATGATATAAAAATTGCTTATCATACTTTAAGCATTGGCAATAAATATCACTAACTCTAAAAAAGGTTTAAGAAGTTAGGAAGTAAATATGCATAATTATATTGAACAAGGGGGCTTCGCTCCATGCTTGAATCGACTCACCAACCCCCTACAATTTCAATGATTAAAAATAACACAATTTCAAGAACCTAAAAAAAAAAAAAATCAGCTTCACGCTGTTTCCCGCACACAGCAGGGTAGGCAGAGGGAACCTAGTGTTAAGACACTCCGTTCCCCACTTTCTGCCAAATTCTGGAGGCATTGCGTGTTGAGTGGCAGAATTAAACGCCGCGCTTCAAAATTCAAATGGAAATATAAATTTAAGTAAATATTTCATCTCCTCGAGTAGGGATCGAACCCACAACCAGTCAGTTTTACAGTCACCTCGTGCCGCTGCGCCACGACTGGCCTCAAGAACCTATTATTGTTTAAACTTTACAGTATAAAACGATATGACATGATGATCTATACTAATATTATAAAGAGGAAAATTTTGCCGTATTGAACGCTCTATTCATATATCAGGTACTATTGATTCGATTTTGGAAATTATTATATAATATTGGATAAACCATTTATCGAAGAAGGCAAAATAAAAGAAAAACGGTAGAACTGGAGATAAATCACAAAAACTAAGGCATAATTTCGAAATAATTTTAAACAATTCAGTATTATTACAATAAATCAATAAAATGTATATTTTAGAGGCCATCACAGTTTTAAAATACGGGAGAGCGTGTAACGATGTTCAGGTGGAAAGTAGTTTTTAACTAACTTCACTATAAAAAAAGTCTAGCACGTCGACGCAAGATATTTTTATACGATAGAAAGATACGCTAATATTTAAAATTGCTACCCTTATGTGTGCCGTGACCTCTTTTTTTTAATAAAAAGGCGAGATGGCTACGTTACGATGTTTGTACCCGGCAAGTCTGTACAACACGAATACTACTAAAACTTTTGTACTTAAAGATATTTGTTTTGTATATGAGAAATAATATATAAACATATATATATAACACACACCTATATATAGGTAGCAAAGTAAATATATATGTACTCGTATATATATATATATATATATACGGAGTCCACTTCTGGTCTGTAGATCGCACGACGTGGCCACACATTTCCATTCTAATTTCCGTGCATGAATTGAAGCGTCACTCGCTTTGGTGATTTTTCTTTTATTTTAGTATCTTACTCCTTATATTGAGTACACTTCTCTCTAACCCCCTTAGACAGCCACTGACGATATTATGATATTATTTGCGCCTTTAGTGATCTTCCATGTCTGGCAACATACATTATGACGTCTGTCTGTCTTCACAACTACACTTTAACAACTTTTTTTAAATACTTATTTAGAAAACGTATAAAAATTTGAACGTAGCGGGACTCGAACCCGCGCCTCCTGGAAACCGACCAGGTTTCCTCGGTGTGGATTAACACTTTAAAAATGTTTAAAAAAACTTTTTTAAAGTTCAACATTTGACTTAGATAATTTTACCACTAAGCGAAATATATCAACCTATTAGGTAGATATAATTTGGCACCCATATAGATCTAGTCTTTTGTCAATGCAGTCGAACACGAAGCATTAATTAATATTGAACTTGGCTCACATTTAAAAAAATGACTTTTTGTTTTATATAATTATTTTTGTAACGTGTTATTCACATTCAATAATAACAAATAAAATAATTTAATTATTATAATAGTGTTAGCAAGTACATTGAAAACATAAAATATTTTGACTTAATATTTTACAGGTGTATATAAAATTGGATATGGACAATACATTTTTTTTTAAATTGAGACATTCATATATGTCTATTGCTTTACATTTCTAAAATAGTAAGAACGAGACGTTATTTTGCATAAAGCAGAAAATATTAAATAGTATTAATGATTTATTATTGTTTACTGTAGTGAAATTGATTTTTGCATTAACAAAGTAGCCGTGTGATCCACACTGGTGAAGCCGCGAGCACAAATCTGATATAAATAAAATAGAAGTGTCTGTCTGTAATTTCAAATAGATTGTGCTTTTTCAAGTGCGTATAGTTATTTACATGATACTAAATCACTTTAAATTGTAAGATAGAGGAGGTTTTGGAACAACATACATTATTAATCTCAATTTATGAGAGCCATGCCGACCAGATAAGTAGCTATCTGTCTGAAGTAATCAAACATTTATCTATTAAATATGACAAGTTTTGTGAGCGAAAACAAATAAAATCGCAAAAGGTTTAAAATTTAATTTGTTTAGAGTATAAAAGTATACATAAGAGGAAACGAAATATTTAAATTAATATCTTTTTAACAAAAAATATTAAATACATTATTATTTTGAACAGGACATGAAACATATTATGTAGATATATTTTGTGAACTATCTGTGCAAAGCTTGAATTATTTAGAGTTGAACGAATCGACTCCGGTTTGTCGTATTTGAGATATGGATTTGAAATTTCAATCCTTCAATAATATAGTCTTGTAATAAAATAGTCTTTATCTTTAAAATCATCAAATGAATTCTCTTTACAAACTTTATTATTATAAAAAAGAAATAAACATTCAGAATTCTGTAACTGTCGTTCATTGAAATCATTAAATTGTTAATGCTACAGCAAACACCAAATGCTTATATTATTAATATATTATTTGTATATTTTAGTAACTCCATCACTTACAAGACAATTAATAAACGATATTTTTATTCAATATCATAAAATATTGTTATAGTATTAGATGACGTCATAATACATCTCGATTTTATTTTTGTAACGAAATATGGGATACTGACCCTGTATTCGGAATATATGATGCTGTCCTACTTTAAAGTTGTTTATTAATAACTGATCAATGTGTTGTTTTAATCTGCTTTTATTGTTAATTTGTTAAATATTAATAATTATTTGAAAAAACGGTATATTGTAATGAGATATTTACAAGGGCAAGACAATAAAACAAAATATATTTTCGTAAGTCCCAGCAGCCAGCGAGCTAAGTAGGTCAAGGACGTACGCAATCCGCCGGGCGACCCCCTCTCCCAAAGCGTAAATCGAGCATGAAATACAACTGGAAATTTTATGAGCAATCTAGCTTTGAATATGTAGGAAAAAATACCTTTTTAAGATATTTTTAATCATGCTAATAATGCCTGTGCCCACTATATCTGCGTATATATTGTTTGGCATTTCTTTATTTTATTCTTTGGTATTTGATTAGTTCTCAATTTTCAATGAATATACATAATATCTTTTCTCAGTGTTACTAAGCTCTAGATCTTCTATAACAGCTGCTATATTTTTTATAGCCACTTACTAGTACCGAAATGAAGAACTATCTCTAAATCAGTATTTCATTTGGCATTTTACTGATCATATGAAAATATGTTCAGTAAATAGCTTAATTTAAGAATTGTGATACAAATTGAAATTATTATTTATTAATTATTAATTATATTATTATTTTATATAATTTAAGCAAAATAAAAAAAATATTATTTACCATTGCATACCGATCATAGCTACATCCACTTTGGCATCAACGTCGTGTTAGTTTTGTCTAGTTTCCTTATATTTCCGCATCTTGATCCATATTTCCTTTAGAGGTGACAGTAGCAACCTAATATCTAATCACCCTATTCCCAGATTTTCATCTTTATTGAAACACTGTCCGTGACATCCCGTCGGCTGGCGACTATTTTCGTACAAGACCGAAATAAGCTTTTCTTTAGAGGACATAATATGAGTAAAAATTTATATTTTGATTTAATTTTGGATTCAGTAACTTTTTTATTTTTTAGTAACTTGAAATTTTTCCCGCAACTATATAGCAGTTACATATTATCTTAAAATAGCTTAGATACCTAACTTCTATTTGAATACGTACAACTTCGTTAAGAAAATAATTTAATTAGTGCGTTTTCTTATTCTACATATTTATTTAAAGAATCTCAAGAAGAACCGAGCCACCCCTTTATAACTTGACATTTTTATTGACTTTTAATATAGTACTCTGATAAGTATTATAAATAACATTGGGGATTGTAGCCTTCTTAGTACAACACCAAAACATTAGTTTAAATTTTACATATAACACGTTTTAGTACCTCAGTATCTTTTTATCCTTATCTACTGAAACATATAAATTCCAATTTCCCTTTCGCCATTTAAATCAAACAATAAACAAAATTTTTTTATAAATATTCATACTGCAGTCAATATTCCACGACCGTTTAAAAAGGAAGCAATAAGGCGTTGGAGCAACTTATCAGAAAATATTCCTTTGAGAAAAGATTGCAATTTACGATCTTTTACGTCAAATATTTTTAAAACTGACTTAATATTGTAGATAATGTTTACTAACATCTATGAACTAATAGACATTCATGAGCTTTTAACTTTTTTAGGTGTATAAAAATATATAATATTTTTAAACATATATAAAAATGCATCCGCAGTATATAAATGTTACAATTATTAAAACGTTGACTAGTTTCTATAAGTAAAAGTCAAATTTTAAATATGTTTTGCTATTATTTCATCTCAGCCACTGACATTAATGATTAAAAGACAACCAGATTTTTTTATCAAATATTTTATTTATCGACTTATGTAGCTTGTGACTAGTTTTTATTAATTAAAATACGATTGTCACTCCATTTGAAGTAGATTAAGAAAATAATATGATATTAATGCACTGCAATACCATATTTTGCAAGAACCGACTTGATACATGAAAGCTTTGCTCAATTCAATTTATATTGTTACTGATTTTATTGTACAGGTAATAACTATGAAATAAATTTGGTATTTATTTATTGGAATTATTCGAATTTTGTATGAAAATCGTGTTATTTATATTTTACACTTCATTGCAACGTCGGCAATTTGAGCAATTACGTACCTAATATTAATATTCTATTTCCCGTTACATTCAAACTATAAACATTTTTCCTTAGCGGATATGTTGATGTTGTAAAATATGACAGTGCCGTTCGATATTGAGGCCTGTAGAGGTTATATATATTGAGGCCAGTCGTGGCTCAGAGGCACAAAGTGTGACTGCAAATTCGACTGGTTGCGAGTTCGATCCCCACTCGAGGACATGAAATATTTATTTAAATTTATATTTTCATTCCTTCGCTCTGGTGTCGAGGCAAAGCGCAGCGTTGAGTTCCGCCACTCAACACGCAATGCCTCCAGTTTTCGGCGGAAAGTGGAGAATGGAGTGTCTTAACACTAGGTTCCCTCTGCCTACCCTGCTGTGGGCGGGATACAGCGTGAAGCTGATTTGATTTTGATTAAGAGGTGATAGATAGATTGCTGGGTGAATCAATTTTTCACATTATATGCATTTTTGTTTCGGTGCTAAAATGAGGAGCATTTATATAAAATTTCACATTAACTATCTTATCCTATGATAGATGTTTTTTTATTTTTTATCATTGAAAAATGAGCTTCCGAAAAATAAATTTTAAATGCACTTTTGACAGCTGTCATCAGATTTTAAAAAACAGTTCAGTTGAGTTCTTAATTTATAGCGCTTTGAGCGTGCCAATTGAGCACCAATCACTTCATTAATGTCACGTTGTATGGAGGAGGACACACGAAGGAGATTGTACGGAAAAAAAGAGACTATATTGTACAATAGGAGAATGCATATCATTTTAAAAAACTATAGCACCTAATAAAAAAAGTAAAGAGTAAGTTAAAAGAAGAAAAAAAATATAAATGGCAAAAATTTACAAAATTCACCGGCTTAAACGTATTGTTACTTTATAGCCAAATTATACTAAATTCTTACATAAATAGGTTAATATCTTTACATAGTAGCCTATGTGTTAGTTTAAAAACTGGAACATACATCCATCCTCATAAACTTTTACATTTATACTATTAGTAGGATTGATACCTAGTTCGTAGAAATTTTGAAAAGCATTAATTACTCTAATGGAAGCAAATAAAATTTCTTCCAATTTCTATTAAAGGCGTATCTTCGCTTCACTTATTGTATCGAACGCCATTATAAATTATACAAAGAGGAAGAATTTATAAAATATTTTTCTTGTAAACATAAAAATACGACGAGCACTTGTTACTAACAAGAATAGAGTGAAGCACATCTATAATAACTTACTACGATACTCTTATAGCAACTAATTACGTGATGATAAGTTCTCGTTCGCAAATTTAAATTTGTCATCTTAATTAGCGGTGTAATCAAAACCTACAGCCTACTACAGAACTATAGGGTGTTTCCCGTAGACCTACAATTTCAAAATTTGGTAAGAAGTGAGAACTTACAGTTCAAATAAAAAAAACTTAAATTTGTAGCAAATGACGCAAATTTGTCAACTTTTATATAACTTATAAATTTTTCTACTTCCCGTTGACCACCGAACGTTCCGTATTATACATATTTCAGGAAGGAATCCTGAAATTGATAAAGAAACCTCGGTGGGCGAGTCTAACTTACACTTCAACATTTTTTTTAAAGATATAGTTACAGATTCCAGAACTTAAACATCGCTACCTACTATAATAAAACAGTAAAAAATGAGTCTGTACATTAAATATATATTATCAAAAAAAAAAGTAGATATATTGAAAAACAGTAAAAGAATACAAATCTGATTATGAAATATTTGTCTGTTTGTTTATTGCTGGACAGATGAACAATTCGCACATTCGCGCAAACGGGTGCCGAGTTACTCCGCTTAACACAAGCAGTAGTATCTCAAATTTTTAGGTGTAGGTATATTATAATAGCATTTATTTTTATTTTGATAACACTGAATATTTTTTTATTGAAATGAAAGTAGTATGCACATGGCTTAAAATCTATACATATAATAAAATTGTAACTAATCTGCTGTCTGTAAATTGAAGATATATGACAAAATTTGTTACTGGAGACGTTTATCAATGTAATGGAACCTACAATATATTTTTTTATTTTGTGTTTGTCGGTTTGTCGGTTTTTGTCTGTGCATTTGTTTACAATAATCGCAGAATCGGCTTAATCGATTCAAATGCAGTTTTCACTATTATATTTTAGTCTAATATACAGGATGGAAGCGTCAGAGCCTCTTTCATAGGAACAGCATATAGAGTTAAATATTTGAAACCCATACCTAAAGATTTTTTTTCATTTCACGATGTTTATCCATATCTGTATTTCGTAACGCAGTTACGCGTAGATACCAATAACGTAAACACTTACTACTACAAAAATACTACTAAAGGTTAAACAACTTAGCCGCCAATACCTAAGACTCGATTTCGGAATGAGGCGTATGCGGCGGTTTCCCTTTGATAGGTTTATGTGTGCGTGCGTCGTTCTTGACAAATAGCGTCTTATTTTACATCGATAATTTTATTATTTATTATGTTTAAAAAAAACACTATTTCAATTTTGGGATTTTTTTTTAAATTGAATTAGGCTTTTATAGAGTAGCCTAATTCAATTTTTAAAAAAATACCATTATAGAGTAGTTAAAACTGTGGTTTCATTCAAAATACTGCTGACAAAAACACTCTGTATAGTGTTTGTTTTAAAATGTAAATCGGTTCATAAATAAAAAAGTTATGTCAATGTAAGTATTTGGTTCGACAAAATTGCTGCAAAATATATTATATTATTAGAACACAAAAGTGATTCAAATAGGGAGAAGCCGCGAGCGGGTCGCTAGTATATAATATATAGTCTTAAATAAAATTCAACAAGGAGGAACTTATTTATATGTATAGTTTATTATCCACCATCATCACTACATACTTATAAAACTTTACATTTAATACAGTTATTTAGTTCATATTACTATGTTATTATTATTACAGTTTTAAGAGCGAATATTGCTGTGTACGAAATATCTCATCATTATTGAATTGGAAATCTTATTGGGTATTAAAGGAATATTTAAACACAAACATATACGGATAACGCTCTTCGTAAACTCATTGGGCGGGCAGCAGCAGTTTACCGTAAATATCTATCTATGCCTTATTTATATTTTATGTGTTCAAGTTAAAAATCTAAGTTCATATATTTTTTTTATAGTTTTTCATTAAAACAATTTTATTGAGAATTGTCATTAATCAGATGATCTGAGACAGGGTGCGTATGTGCATATTATAGATAGAACCATCCAGCCGTTTTGATGAAGTAAAATATTATTTTGCTCTTGAGATTTCAGAGCTGTGTGGTAGTTATTACACAACAGATCGCCATTCCAGCTTCGCATGACTATCGAGTCTCTATATCCAATATACTCTGCGTCAACATAATCAACGGCCAAAAACTCGGATTTCACAAAAGGAACTCGGATTTGACAAAAGGAACTCGGATTTGACAAAAGGAACTCGGATTTGACAAAAGCAGACCATAGAAGATATTAATGTCCACTTCACATTTTAAAAAGAAAAAATAACATTTTTAATAATTAATAATCAATATACAAAAAAGGCACGGACAACAAAAGTCTGTGGCGCATAACAACTCAATCATGTTTGTAACCAAATTGTATGAAAGACAATATTCACTTCTTTTAAGATAATTTACCAAATTGAGAGCTTAATGCGAGAAGAGTTTTAGCGCATAGTAAAGAGGCCCTTGAAGCCTACACCTGTGGTCTCAAGTTCCAGGCACTGCTCCGATTCATAAATACAATAAAGTACTATAAGATTAGTTTCCTTTACATCGTTTAAATTCAGAAGATAATAGATTTATGCTGATATAGATAAGTGTATCATAAAAAGATCAATTGTGATTCGCCACTATCATGAAGTTAGCAACGGTCACCGTCTAATGTCACACATGAGTTTCACGGACATTGCGAATGAAGCAATACGAGTTTAAAATAGAGTTTAAAAACATTGACTACAAATTATTGAACAATTAAGTTAATTTGTTTCGTATTTATCATTTAATGATCTCAATTTCTGCAGATCTGCAATGATAGCCGTCAATAAACTACACCGCATACTCTTGATAAGTACTTGAGTGTAACGTCGCAAACACGACGTGGTCGGGTAAATGGCTAGAAATATGCACTCATCGTTTAACTATCGCGATGACAAAAGCACCTTAAGCTCTCGAGGGAATTTCTTATTTACTATGTAGATTGAGCGGCTCCACCTCTAGAATACAACTCTTCTATTCTCTTGTCGGAAAACGTTTCTTTTTAAATGTCTCATATTTGTGATGGTGGCCGTGCATATATTTGTTATTTGTATATAACTTTTCGTATTTCATGATTATTTTATGAATCTATTGTGAAGCATTCAATATATTCAATATTTACACCGGATTTAAGCTATAAGACCCATCCATCCCTGTACTCGTAGCACTTATCGATAATGTAAGTAAGAGACGTTAAACTGGTTTAATTACCGTTAAAATTGCACTTCCATATTAAGCTGATAAAGATGAATATTATATTAATATTATTCGAATAGGGAAACTGATGTGTTAATAATGTGTTTATTGGAAACATTTACAGTGAACACTAAATTCATTTGCAATATAATTTACGTTTATACAAGTATAAGGTTGTTCGGTTCTAGTGGGAAGTACTTTATAAAAAGAAAATCAGTACGTCGATGTGTGTGATGCGAATACCTTTAGGATAAGCAAATTTCTCAATTTGGGTAAGTGGACGCTTTGCTTGTATTAACAAAATTAAATTTATTTTACTTATATTACCTAAGGGTAATCAATATTTCTTTAAATATATGTACATTAAAATAGTACTGTAGTTAGGCACTTCGGTTTAAGATCAAACTTATAAGTAACTATATCCAATTTTAAGATGACTAAGTTGAGTTTAAGCAGTTTAAGCAAATTTTAAATTTTATATTCCGTATATTTATAATGTTCCCTAATCGGCGTTGCGTTATTGTAATTCGTTACTAACCCCCGTATACATTCCCAAAAAGCCAAAATTTAAAGTAATAAGCGCGATCCCGGAGTGCTAAGCATAACCACAACTACCTACAACAAAAATTATCTCCACGTCGGGATTTTGAGATACAGACAGTGCACAATTGCGCAGAGGCCATGTGCTTACCCAGAATGACCATACTGAAAAAGCACATACATGCCTGTTTTAACATACTAAACCAGAAGGTTGTCAGCTGCCAAGTACGTAAATCTTCATAGGACTTGTAAAAATAGAATAATCAAAATATTTTAAGATATTCAGGTATAAAAGAGAAAGCTTCGAAACAAACGAAGTGCAGAAAAGTGTTTTATGCAGTATACAAAATAGTCATCATCGTTAAAGTGTAAGTTATTGCGGTCGTGGCTGTGTAATGCTTTGTTCTACATTGACCTTATCCAACACCGTGCAAATACCATTCTTGTACCACTATTTGTTATGTATGTCGGACTCGTCGTGTTTAGTCTCAGCACATTAGATTATCCTCACTAAAAGGTAAAAACGCAACGTTTTTTGCACATGTCTTTAAGCGCGTGTATTATTAGTTGACTACTTCAGTAAAACTCTTATGCAAT
>DWLH01001551.1:0-12610 GCA_018249795.1 Heliconius telesiphe telesiphe | reverse complement strand
ACAAATATTTTCATGCTCGATCTATATTATTGAATATATTATAAACATTACGATAACTATAAATAAGTGTATAATTTTTTGTACAACATAACCTTAGCCTACATTCATAAGATTCATAGAAATTTGTGAGGGAAAAATATTATTTGATGGAAATATGACGCAAGATGTCAAGGATAATACATAAATAAAATTTTAGAACTTTCCATTATAAAATAAACACACGTCTATATTAATGTCAACTAATACATTGACAGACTCTTTTTGATATTAAAACCACGGATTTAAAACGCTCAGTCGCGTCATAATATCAGTAACATTATCGCTCTTCCCTAACACTTTCTTTTTTACAGATCTAAACTAAATAAATCAATTTATCACTTTTTTTTATCTTACAAACATAATTATCATTTATCTGTTGGCAGTTATAGTTGGGCGGCGGCGGCGGCGGCGGCGGTGTCAGAGCAGGGCGGCGCCCGCCTCGGCGCGCGAGTGCGGCAGCGGCGGCGCGGGCAGCCAGGCGTCGCGCGCCGGCTCGTACAGCTCCACGGACGCCAGCGTGGTGCGCGCGCGGTAGAAGGCGCGCTCGCCCGCGCTCTCGCTGTCGCCGCCCGCCGCCACCAGCACGCCGTCCGCCGCGCCCGCCGCGCAGCCCGCGCGCGCCGAGCGCAGGCTCGCCACGTCCTCCCACGAGTCCTGCCAACGAACCGTTTCGTTCAATTGCGGACATGGCAGCCACGAACCGGCTGAACAACAATACTATACAAAACGGACAATCAAACTCATACATATAACTTGGAGAAACAAAAACATCATCGACACAATTTTAAATAAGTTAAATAATCCTATGTCAGTGCTACTAATGCCTAAATAATAAAAGAAGTCATTATAAATTTAAGAAGAGAAAACACCCCAAATAGATGTATATACAGATAGTTTTTATGTACAAAAATTTAAGTGAAAGCACAATTTTAACTGCTCTATAAAAGCCTAATACAATTATAAGGAATGAGACTTTGCCTAAAATGACAAAGTGATTTTTTCAAACAAAATAAATAATAAAATTATCGTTCTAAAATAAAACGTAATTTGTTAAGAAAGACACACAGACTCAAACTCATCAAGGCGACAACACATCTCCTTCACGAAATCAAGTCGTAGGTAATGGCGGCGATGTTGAATTGTAAAATAAATGTCATTTATTTACAATAGTGTTGTGTTTATCTTTATTTAATTATTTTTTACCAACGAAAAAAACGATGGACGTTCTCATTTCAAATGTATATTTTTTCATGTCTTAACTCTTTTTTTTACTGAGTCAATCAAATCAAATAAATCAATCCCGCACACAACAGGGTAGACAGAGGGAACCTAGTGTTAGGACACTCAGTTACCTACTTTCTGCCGAATTCTGGAGGCATTGCGTGTTGAGTGGCAGAACTCAACGACGCGCTTTGCCTCGACACCAGAGCGAAGAAATGGAAATTTAAATTTAAGTAAACATTTCATCTCCTCGAGTGGGGATCGAACCCACAACCAGTCGATTTACAGGCACACTTTGTGCCCCTGCGCCACGTGTGGCCTCAATGTTGAGTATTATAATTTACATTATAATATGACTTCACGAAACTCCGCACTTCACACACTTCACACACACACACACACACACACTTGGTCGACCTCGTCTCTTCCCCGTAACGTGTGATCTTAGTATGAAACGAGGGCATAGTAAGCAATGTGCGCGTACGTGATCGAAGCTGTACCGCTCGACGGAGTCGAGCACGGTGCGGCGCGGCGCGTTCCCGCCCAGCACGTAGAGGTGGCGGCCCAGCACCACGGCGGCGGCCTGGCTGCGCGCGCGCCGCATGCCCGCCAGCGCGCGCCACTTGCGCGACGCGGGCGCGTAGCACAGCAGGTCGCGCGTGTGCCGCCACGTGTGCGTGCAGCCGCCCACCACGTAGATCAGCCCTGCAGAGCGGCCAATCAATATATTACTGTGTAGGCAGAGGAAACCACAAGCAACGCGTTTACAATTCGGCGTTGTGTTTACATTACACCACGACAATCTCGATTTATTTCTTTATAAAAAAATATATACCTTATTATAGAGGCTGTCGACATCGACGACGGTTGTGGGTTCAATGCCCACTGGGGAAATGAAATATTTAGTATTGTCATTTCCTCACTCTGGTAGCGAGTCAAAGCGTGGCGTTGCGTTCTGCTTCGAGAATTCGGTGGAAAGAGAGGGACACAAATGTTTCATCGGAAACGGAGTGTCATAGCCCGAGGTTCCCTGGTTCTCTTTGCCTATTAAAAAAATGGTTTACCTTCAAAATGTACAACACCCATGCCGAACCTCGGCTCGGGCATCCTGCCGGTGAGCGTCCACTCGTCGCTGGCGGGGTCGTACACCTCCACGGACGCGCCCATGTCGGAGCCCACCCAGCCGCCGAACGCGTACAGGTGCCCACCCCACGCCGTCAGCCCGAACTCGCAGCGCGCCTCCTTCATCGGCGCTATGTTGGACCACTTGTCAGTCTGCCGACAGGATGTAACATACAAACTGGCGCACTTCATGACACTTAGCGAATACGCATTTTTACAGACAGAAACGCAAACTGGTGTTATATTTTACGAATTATTTTTATAGGTAGTAAGAGTAACATTGTGTTGCATGTAGCAGAATAGAGAAGGTGAACCTAGTGTTATGGCACTCTGGTCCCCACTTTCCCAATTTTCAAGACGTTGCTTATTAAATGGCGGAACTCAACACTGCGCTTTGTGAACGACAGCGAAGAAATGAAAATAATTTAAATATAATCATCAATGCTGAAGGGAATCGAACCCTCCACCGACGCGTTTACAGTCTAAGGCTTTCCTACTGCGCAACAACGGCGGTCTCTGTAATAGAGTGTGCATAAAAACCACCATATAATATAATATGTATGACAAAATATTCATATGTATGTTGTCACCTGTGGGTCGTAAACTTCCCCGTTCGCCAATATTTGACTCCCTTGTTCCCCTCCGACTGCGTACACGCGTCCACCCAGCGTCGCCACTCCCGGCTGAATTCTTGCTATACCCATAGGCGATAATTCCTCCCATTCTCTAAAAAAATTAATAACACATTTTTTTCCTTTAGCTTGTGTTTTGTGGTGACTTTTTTCATTTTATTTATATATCGAGCGTATTTCATTAATAAGAATTTTGTTCCTTCATGGTCTTAACCATATTAAGCAATTGTCACCTTTAAGCCAAATTAGTAACTGCCAGTATTTGGCTTGCGTAACATTTGCAGAATTGTAAACCTACCTCGTAACATAGCGAGTCAATAAAAATATTTAATTGAACCGTTGCAGTCGCACACTTGTGTCCTTTCGCGACGGCCTTTAAAGAACTCCTCTAATGAACATTAGATTCAAAACACAAAATGAAGATATTTAATGAAAAATGAAATGAGCATAAAATTAAAAGAACAAATGTAACAATATCAGTGATATTGCAAGGTCTGTAGATAATTATTTAGTTTTTTGTGTAAAAGAAAAATTGTCACTTTTTAATAAAAAACACATAATGGTGGGATCATAATTTTTATCTATATTTTTTATTTACTGTTTATTTTGAAATGCGTTTAAGAAACCGTGCCTGAAAATAAATTGTTAGCACATAAAAACCACTCTAAAGAAATGCTATAATCAAATACCAGTTATACTCATTACGTACGTGAATAAGTTGATGAGGCCAGTCGTGGCGCACGAACACGACTGGTTGTGGGTTCGATCCCCACTCGAAGAAATTAAAAAAAAAATTAAATTTATATTTTTCACTCTCTTGTCGAGGCAAAGCGCGGTGTTGAGTTCCGCCACTTAGCACGCAATACTTCCAGAATTCGGCAGAAAATGGGCAACGGAGTGTCTTAACAGTAGGTTTCCTTCGCCTTCCCTGCTGTGTGAGAGATACAGCGTGAAGCTGATTATTAAATAAGTTGATAAGTCGACTTGCTAAGATATTTTCTTTAATTATAATTAACATTAGATCTGGTTCACTGGACAAACCAAACTTTGAATTTTCAAATGGTTGTACTAAAGACTAAAGAGTAGGTTTTGTACCTACTCTTTAGTCTTTAGCACAATCATCATATCGTAATAGTCTATGTATCTGTTTTGTGCATATATGTAAGTCTATAATTGTATCTCTATATAAATGTGTATATGATATCTATGTATGTATTTATGTATGAATAGTGTATGTATATATATTAGATACATATATAAATAACAAAAATATCTTTATGCAAAGTTATCTGTTTTATAAATAAAAAAATAGTTTTTATAAATAAAAACTTGCCTGTAAGAGATCACTTATACGTGATAAGGCCGGCCACCTTTGCACTGTACTAAAATTACAAATTTTATTGAATTTCTGTATTATCTTTATGCAATAAATAGATTTTTTTGGTTGTTTGTTTGTATGATCAATAGATTGATAAGTCGAATTACAGATATACACTACGGTCAACAAATCGTGGCCACCCTGAAATTAGGTTTTCTGAACTTTTGTGCATTCCTAAATTCCTACAATCCTAAAATAAATCTGCCCAGCTGTCTACGGCTGACTTGAGGGTGGCCACGACTTTACGGCTGGTATGGATAAATTATAATCACCTCTTATGCAAATCAAACTTGAGGACAGACGAGAGTATATTGTCGGCGGCGTGGGGCGGGTGCGGCGCGACGTCGTGGCACGACCCGCCCGCCATCACCAGCATGCGGCGCGCGCGCGCTCGCGGCTCCGCCGACAGGCACACTAGCGCGCCACGCCCCGATTTCTATGAGGTACAGAAAGAAACTTACATTAATATTAACTTTTACTTAAGGCCGCATTCACACTATAATACCGGTCACGGTTATTTCTCGGTCCGAGCATACAACATCTGCACAAAACCCGGTTTTCTTCATACATTCGAATATCCGGATTTTCTATTATCCGAATGCGACAACAATTAGTACTTAAATAATTAAGTGATGTCACAGCAGATCCCCATGAAATCCAGCATTATCACCAAGTTCATGGTATACTAGAAATGGTAATATTACAGTATAAACCTGATTAACCGAACTAATTGTTGTCGCATTCAGATAATAGAAAATCCGGATATTCGAATGTTTGAAGAAAACCAGGTTAATAAGTAATAATTATTAGCTATATATATGCATAAGCATATATATAGCTAATAATTATCTTTGCACAAAGGTGGCATTGATCAGTTGACAGTTTGTTAAAATTACAGCTGTTCTTTAACATATTTATAAATACAGTTACTTAAAATCTAAACTTTAATATGAATATTAAAATCATTTTTTTTAAATTAATGGTTAGGCCATTAAATAAAAAAAATATTTTAACCTGACTATTAAGAGACTGTTAGTCTCTAATTGCTTATTATGTAAGCTAATTAAATACTGAATGGCACCTTAGCAAAAGATATATAAAATAGTAATTACTATTGTCATTTCTTACCATATCAACTCTCACTGTTTTTAATGCAACTGCTATGGAAGGATCTTGGACAGTTTTTATAGCGTCATCTAAAACTTGTGGTGATATAAGAGGTAACCGCACATGACTTAAAACTTCAAAACAGTGTCTTCGTCTGTTTGCAGGATCATGTTCAAGCCATTTTAGCGCCGGGTATAGAACCTGTACAAAAATATTAAAATATAAATTACAGAGATACAGTATTTTTTATAATGTTTATGTTGCTTGTTTAGCTTCACACTTTATCATGCATGTATCCCATAGGTTATACAAAGAATGCCTAGAGAACTTCAATGTCCACCTTATGTCTGCACTGGTGTTATTGTGTGTTGAATGGTGGGGATCAAACCCACAATAATTGTTTTTAAAGTCAGAACCTATCCCAATGTGCCATGACGGCCTAACTTATAGTTATGTTTACTTGTGTTTAGTATGTAAAAAAATGTTTGTATACTTGAGAGAGTTTGTATTCTTGAGAGAGAGAGATTAAATAATGGATAATATAATATAATAATAATAATAAATTAGAGAAAACCTAACAATTAAGAATGTGTGTTAAAGTTAAAGAAAACTTTATCCACATAAACTGAATAATTAAGTCAAAGGAAAGCACAATGTAAAATAGGAAAATATATTAAACAAATTACATATATAAGTAAGTACCTGAGCTTCATTGTCCACTTTGAGCTGTTCCGATGATAGCAATGTCATTAATTGTTGTAAAGGCAGCTCTAATAATTCATCTCCATTTGCAACCAGATTCCAATTAGCTTGAGCATGAGCTAA
This sequence comes from Heliconius telesiphe telesiphe, assembly GCA_018249795.1. Lineage (NCBI taxonomy): Eukaryota > Metazoa > Arthropoda > Insecta > Lepidoptera > Nymphalidae > Heliconius > Heliconius telesiphe. The sequence goes on along the minus strand of DWLH01001551.1, from coordinate 6,286 downwards.
TGCTTCATCAGCCAACTCTGTACTATTGTGAGTTTCAGCAAATCTTTTATGAAAAAGAATAAAATTATAATTTACTTAAATAGATATATTTTTTTAGCTTAACATTTTATTCCACATATAGCAGGTAGAGGGCACCCAATGTTAGGACACCCCATTTCCAATTTTGGAGACATTGCATATTGACTGGTATGTTTTGTCTTTTTTCCAAATTGAGGAAATAATTTATTCCCACTACTGTTGCATCACTAAGACCTCATTTAAAACAAATTATTCCACAAAACAATTATAATAATAAATATTAAAAAAGGAAGGAATTACCTAAATATACCAAGCGCATTTGAAGGATGCAATTCCCTTTTCAAAAATTCCCCACAACCAATTACAAGCTCCCTAAGTTGAAACATATCAGCTGCTATCATTAAGTGCTGCACTGTTGCATTATCAATTAAAATTTCACCTGAATAATACAAGTAAATTGTTTACATTTAAAAACTGTCAATACCATCTATTTATTTTACATAAGATGCTCACCTGTATATATAAAATCAATTATCATAGGTAAAATACCAGGAGGGACACTAGGTAATACTACTCGACCCTTTTGACTCTCTTCTAATCCTACATTGAACATAGCATCAAAATATTCACAACTTGCAGCTAATACAACTCTGTGTGCCTAAAATTTGTAAAATTAAAAAAGAAGATATAATATTTTGAATATATAAAATAAGATAATAAGATGAATATGATTTTTGTATTAGCTAGTTATTTATTAGTCACATATAATATCTTCATACTTACCCTAACTTTTGTTTTTCCTGATATAAGGTCTATGTCACAAAATCTACCATCTCTCCTAAAGATGTTTAAATTTAAAGATACCTTACTCGCATATTCGCAACATTTGTAAGGCCTGGAACCCTCCTTATTAATAATTTTGTCATATATATTTGACGACATTGCTATAACAAACAGAAACTTATCATATTTTGGTACCAAGTTATAAATTCATCACAATTATGATTTAATTAATGTGCCGCTTGTTCTTTATTTAATATGCAAACAATTGTTAAATATTGCAGTACAAATAAAAGAAAAATACGAAATATAAAAACTTTCTCATATTGTCAAGATAGCACGTCACTGTCAACTGTCAAGTGTCAACAATAAGTCAGCAAGGCCCCTCATATTAATACCATAACAAAAGAACTGAGCTGAAATCGTTTCAATTAGCAAATTAAAATCATTATTCTTCCGGTTACAAGAGTTACTGATAAAAAATATTATGATATAAAACAGTTAAATTGTTAAATTCAAAACGTATTTATAAGTAAGTTAACTATGAAAAAGCTAAAAAAAATTAAGTATCTCATGCCGTGTTGGGATAAGATTATTTTTTTCTTTCCTATTAATATAAATCTTTTAAATGAAACAAATTAATGTATTTTGTGCTTTTATGCTTACAATCATATTTATTTGTATACCATAGTACATGTAAAAAAATAATATTAAAAAAAAAAAAAGACGTAACATAAGTCATAAGGGAGGAACATATCCAGAACAAAGTTAATTTTACTAATCAGAATTTGGCGCGTATACCGAACATTAAGTTTTCAATTCATATTTAATTTTAGCCAATACAAACCACTTTTCCGATTTCACGATGAATGAAGTAAAGAAAATTAATAAGAAGACTAGTCACTAAAAATATATTAATATGTTATAATATATCCTCTTTGTTTTAACAATTTTTGACATTACAACTTCCTGTTGTCAAATTATAAACCAATTGGTAAAGGCGAGAGCGCATGCGTCTGACAATTTTCGCCTTTCGGCCATATTGTTATGACGCATACAAGATCATAGGTCTCCGCCAGTGACGAGTCTTCTCGCAGTTGACGTGGCTACTACGTACCGTCCCGTTCGCCCACTCCGGACGCAGCATATACGGTGACGAGGAATACGTAACTGGTGAGTGCTCGTACTGAAGACATCTTGCGGTCTGTCACGGTCGCTTACATTTGGGTTGTCGAATATGGATATCATTTCCGTGATATTGCTCTATCATATAAAATGTTCAAGATTATAAACTGCAAAATATGTTGCGTATAAGCTTATAGACGCAATAGGAAAATTTTCTTGCAATGACGCGATTATTCCCTATTAGAATGCTTATATCAAGTGTGTCTCTAATCGAGGCAGATAATAATATCAACCAATCGTTTAGTGTTTCTGAAGTTCAAGGAGTACACAGAATGGTGACCTTGAATATTCTAGGTGAACGAAGTGGGCATGGACGGAATGGTCGAGGAGAACGGCACATCTGGCGCTGCGGGCGTTCCAGATCCCTTGGCGGGTGCAGGCTCGTCGGCCAGCACCACGCCTCACGTCGTTGTTACCAGCATTGTGCAACTGACTTTGCCTACACAAGCACCGTCAGCACAGGTGTTTATTTTGATAATTTCGTAGTATTTAACTGTAATGCTTTAGTGTAAAAAATACATTCCAATATTTTTACCACAAATAGTGTTTATTAATAGTACTGTGACTTAAAAGAATTCTATATTTGTTATTATTCTATTCCAACTATTGTATTTCACTTTACTTTTTATTTATTATAATTTTAGAACAAATTTATTTTTTGTAGGTCCAGTCAGTCATCCAGCCAAATCAACAGTCTGTTATTCAAACAGCATCTAATATACAGTCAGTGCAACTTCCTAAAGGAAATGTTATATTGGTTAGCAAACCAAGCTCAGTTATACACACTACACAAGGAACATTACAAACATTACAGGTTTGTAGTAAATTTCTAATAGAAATATAGTAAATAAGTTTTTTGCTTATATCCATGTAAAAAGCTACATATGTAGAATTATATTTTTGTAGATTAAACCTGAACCAAATAGTGTAGTCAGTACACAAGGACAATCTTGCAGTGATGATAGCTGTAGTGATGATGACAGTCCTAAAAGAAAATATAGAGAAATGTTAACACGGCGTCCATCATATAGAAAAATTCTCAATGACCTTGGAGGTGCAGAAATTGCTGGTAAGTTTATTACTAAAGAAATAAATTAGCTATAAGTATTAAAGTGCTACATATTAGTCAACATTATTTGTTTATTACAATAATTATATATATTAAAAAGTGTGCTATAGAATATCTTTTTGTCATTTTATAATAATCTATTATCAATCAAGGCTAGGCTAAACAAACTATGAGGATTCTGTTTTGACTAAAACAAGGTATGTTTAATATAAGCTACAGTTACAGAAAGTAAAGACTTAACAGCTGAGATATAAGTATCTGATAATAATTACAGAAAATCGCATTGGAACTAAAGGATTGGAAAATGAGGTGTCGCTGTCACCTTCTTTGTCGTTTGCACCAGGTTAGTTGAATGTGCTGCAGCTGACACTCTTTGTTATATGTGCAACATGTGTCACTAACCTGTTACAATCACCGTAATTATTTAAAAATTTACTTCTGTGGCTCATAACACTCGGCTTCAAAAATTTTTCATTATTCTTGTTTCATCAAACATCAAACATGCATATGTGTTATAATTCTTTTTAGTCATTACCCAATCCTCATTTAATTGAAGTTGTATTTATTTACCTGAATATTTATTTTCACTTAAATATTCCTTTTTAAATTATATGAAAAAATAATACTTTTTCATGTGTGGATAATAAAAACAGATTATTTATAGTATGCCTGCATGACGTAATCGAAAACAAGCTAAGACGGCGATGACGTCATGATTAGTATGAAAATGAAGAATGAATAAAGATACCAGTTATTTTATTTACCTATATAATAAATCATAAAACCAACTTTATAACACTTTTAAATAGTATTTTTGTGTTGTAAAAAGAAATTTTGCTTACATTTATAAAAGAATAAAATATTACAGGGCACATTTTTTACTATATAAGTTTTACTGAGTACTAAAACTGAGCATTTTAATGTTGACAATATTATCACTTTAATGTTCACTGTGCATTTCCAATTTTATTTTTATTTGTACATTATATATATTTTTAGCTTTAATATGTATACTGTATATAGCAGCATACAAAGAGAGAAACTATCATTAAGACACTCCATTCTCTACTTTATTCTCAATTTTAATGACATTGGAGATGGAGTAAATGTTTTGTCTTGTTTCCAATAAATATTTCCAGATAAGGATCAAAATAATTCATTCCTATCAGTGGAAATTAAGTGTATAACCATCACATTATATTATATTATATTTAATATAAATATTTTTTAATAGTGATTCCAGCTGGAGCCTTGCAAACTGATAGTGGCTTACATACATTAGCAGTGTCAGGTACTACTGGTGGCGGTGCTATAGTGCAATATGCGACAAGTCAAGATGCACAATTTTATGTTCCGGGTGAGTATAGTTTATACGACTTTTGTATTATTATTAAACTATGGCATTGATAAAATATTTGTAGAGGGAACGAACAAATCGTGCTATTATTACAGGACCTATTCTAGAGGACCAAACACGTAAAAGGGAACTAAGATTATTAAAAAATCGAGAAGCAGCAAGAGAATGTCGACGTAAAAAAAAGGAATATATAAAATGTTTGGAAAATCGAGTTGCTGTTTTAGAAAATCAAAACAAGGCTCTTATAGAGGAACTAAAATCACTAAAAGAACTTTATTGCCAACAAAAAACAGAATGAGGTCCAGCCGGCTAACCAGGTGTGCCACTGCCCTGCCGGTAAGAGCCTAGAGGCACACATATTAACAGTACTGCCTGTGTGTGTGCAGTACACACTTGGCATGTCCAAGTTGATGAAGAGGACTGAAATGTCATTATCTGTAAAAAAATTACTAAACGAAAATTAGAATGATAAGAATAATATGTTTTTTGTATATCACAAAAGTTTTATATTTTTATTAATATACGTGAATAATTTGATCAATATTTTAAAGTTTCAATTTGTAACGTGACATAATATATTATTTATTTAAGTTTAAATGTTACCACTTGTTAATATTAATTAAAAAAAACTGAAAAAAATCATATTTTAAAAATGTCCATATTAATATTTTATTAATTTATCATTCCAAATTTTTGTTTTTTTTTTATCCAAAGTTATTGTAATTTTACTATCTACTTAGTTGGCTCTTGTTTCATTTTAAAATCTGTTGCTGTATATCTGTTTCTATATTGAATAAGGGATTAATATAAAAAAAAACCTGTTTTTATAAAATTGGTCATCTGTGCCATTCTAATTATAAATTAATCTGTTGTTTTTCAACTTTCTGTTTATTGTTGCACATAAATTAACATGTTCATGTTTTTCTGTGATGGGACAAGAAGTACTTGATAGATTACCCATTGTTATTATATAAATGGAAATATAAGTCGCTTGGGTATCGACAGTCGGCACCACACCTCGGTGTTCGTAATGGATAAGCCAAAGTTAATATTTAGTTTTTTTGTGCAATAAATATATTGCAATGTACAGATTTAGTAAAGTACCACACAGTCCTTTTTTTAAAAGAAAAGTATAAATTGAAATGAAAATAAATTGTACATTATGTATAGATAGAGTAGATTTTATGTATAGTGTATTTTTAAAGTTTCAATTATTTTGTATATATACAAGGTATAATGTATTTGTGAACAGAAGCTGATGTTGCATATCATCCATAAGAAGTCTCAACTACTTTGAAATTATTGTTATCTATACATATTACTGTTTATCATGCATCATTTCGGTTCACGAAAAAATGTAAACAAAAAATGTATTTTTGTGGAAGGGTAAAGTTAATTGATGACTTAAAATTAAGGTTTTTTTAATAAGAAAAACTTGCCATGGTAGATGTGTGTTGTGTTATAATATTTATAATATATTGTTTTATTTTTCTTAATTCAAGATGATTATGATGATGTTACGTGACTTGATATTGTTTACGTTGCCACATATCTGCCATGGCAAGAACTATAAGATAATGTAAGACATTGTGGAAAGTGCCTTTAAATTTAAAATGAATAAAGTTTATACTGACATAGCTTTTTATGTTAACTTATGCTATATTTAAATATTAATAATATTAACTGTTTTGATGTAATTTTGTGTTGTTTGTTTTAGTATCTTTAATACTTTATGCAATGAGTTCCAGCTTAAAATTAGATTTTTAAATTTGACTAATTTATAATTCGTTTTCAAGTATAGTTTTTAGCAGACTTGTTTTAGATTAAAGCTAAAGAGTCTTTAGCTTGTGTTTATTTAAAGATTTACCTAATCGTTT
>DWLH01001550.1:0-12618 GCA_018249795.1 Heliconius telesiphe telesiphe | reverse complement strand
TTACATATGTCAGTGTATGTTTGATCGAAACGCACATAGATACAAATCCTATTGTGTCGTCGTTTCTCTAACGACGCACAACTTGACACACAACTTTTATATTTTGTTTCAAAGTTGGTCACAAATACTGTAATATGTACCTAATCATTAAATATTGTTTATACAAGTCGTTGGCTAAGCGACGATGCGATAGACTATTTGTTTATGGGATACTCCACGCAAATGGGTTCATAGAGTTCTTAATATCGTCGTGTCGATCCTGATGTCTGCTGGTTAGGAGCTTGCTTCTGTAGTGATGCATGTCTGCGCAGGCGTCAGGCCCTGACACGTGGACGGTGAACAATTATCGTGGGGATATCCCACCTCGAGCCGTGTTGCCACCAATTAACTTTAAACGTGCTGGATATAATTTTTTGTTCACATTCTGTTATTGATTGCCACGCGACCAAATATTTTTGTCATTAAGCAAACGTTGCCAATTTATCATGTAAATATAATTTTTAATCTTGAACATTAGCGGAATTACGGAGACTTTTTTGGGTTCTATGTCGCTCCCATAAATATCAGCTCGTCCACTCGATGTTTATGAGATCGACGCTCTTCATACCACGTGGTGGATCGCATCTCTCAATTGCTTCTAAGTTATATCATAACTTATATATGAAAATTCTAACTCAAAAACGTCTCTATAAAGAAAATCGTCTTAAATTATATCGGCACGCAGTAGAGTGCAGTAACACGACACATTGTCCATATAGTACTAAGCGATATTGTATTGCTTATCGTCATTTAATAAGACCAGGACTTTCATTAGATTAGTTTCAAACTTTGATAGTTTTTTTGTCTGCCAGATCAAGTACTAATAGTACATTTATTAAACAATAACTCTGAACACAATTGACATTTGTATAACTGCGCTCTACCGCTGGTGCCGGTGCTGGTGACAGTGACAGCGATCTCGCTAAATCTCGCTGTGTGTATTCAAAAAGCCTTGATGTGAGCAGGTAGAGCTGATGTCACGCGACGAGCAGAGCGTGCTCGTGGTGTCGTACGCCGAGCTGAAGCACTGCCTGGACGCGGCTTTCGAGGAGGTGATGACGGCGGCTGGATCCGACCGCGACGCTTTGTCCTTCTCCCCCGCCTAATGGGGCCGGAGCCCGTCTCTAATCTACTCCACCGTAGCACTCCGCATCATAGCTCTTGAATATTTATTACTTATCGTCTCTCATATTATGGGGTGGAGCGAGTCACAGGTTGCGGTGTTGCAATAGGAGTGTGTAGACAGAAAGGAACTGCCTCATTACTATGTAGACAGTTTTCTCATAAATTATATTTATATTTACAATGATCACAAATATTACGTATATTATGTGCTACTTATGTAAGCAGACGAAGAGTCGTGAAGAGATCTCATTTGACGCGAGCTCGTTTTTAAGAGTTCTAGGGGTCGGGGGTTACATTCCAAACTAATGCAGACGTGCACGCCCCATCCGAAATATCCCGTTGGTATTAGACCGAGATATTTTGGTGGCGGATTATATCGAATTGTGCAATAGTTCCACAGTAGTCACAGGTTCACTTTTAATAGATATCTTAGTAACTATTTTTACTACTTTGCATTGTATATCAGTACATATATATGTGTATGCACATATGTTCATATATGTCACTTCCAAGTTTCGAGCTATGCGGAAAGTTCAATGGTATTGTAAAATCCAATAATTAGCGCTTACTTTATTAATTTTATTACAAATGTATATTTTTTTTTTAATAAATCAAATATTAAAGTAAATGTCGCTTATTTTTATTTGGGTATATCCCATATAACTTATTGTGTTTAATCAATTTGTTACTTCTAGGTTGATAAGTGCACGAGTGATGGGATATTGTTTTTTTAAGTGTTAGCTAGCATAGGTCGCGTCCGGCCACTGATGGTTACAGTGAGGCAGAAGTTCCAGAGAATTTTGCGACCTTTGATCAGTCAACACTTATTATATCAAATATTTCATTATTTTCTCTCTTCCTCCTCATTCTGTCAGACACAGACACTAAGACAGGTTCGAAATACATTTGTCTCTGAGCCACCGACAGACAGATTGACAAGACAATATTTAATATGATTTCGCTTTAGCTAAACTTGACTTTTAAAATTCCTTCTATATCTGTCTCTTCAATTACCTGCTTGAAAAATATTATATTTTAATCAATATAAGTATAGGAACTAATAAACAAAATTTTATTTTAAGGATTTTTTTTTGCTATACAGATTTTTTTACACTGTAAACATTGCTTTTAGTGCTATGTCTGCCCATACAGTAATTTGATTATTAATTTATTATATTGTGGTCGTATTATTTTGGAAAATAAATATTTTTCTATTGTATTATAATATAATATTATATTTCATATACTAATTTTATAGTTTTTACCATTAGATTCAGCATAAGAACGATTCTTCTGTCATTATTTCCTAGACGTAAAAACCTATTATTGTCAATTCACATCCTCGGTAACCCACAATTGTAATTATTTATAGTATTTAGTCTGTATTTGTTTTGTATTAATATTGTGTATAAATTTTTGATTAATGTTACCATGAACATTTACACGATATTAATGTTATAATCGATATAAAAAATAAGTAGTTTGCATAAACTAATGAAGAACATTCATTTACATTATCGTATATTATGATGTTATAGAATAATTAAAATGTCAAAGCAGTGTTATTTTAAGATTTATGCACATTTATCTCTTCTTATATCTATGTGGTAGTTACAAATAATCATACAAAAGTCATCAAGTGATTAAGTCGACTAATATATACTCTTAATTTACTTAAAATATATATAATTTTTAGAATATATATTTAAATTGTAATGCTTTAAATTTTAAAATTAAATGATTTTATCTATTACCATGACTAGATTTACATCATAATATAGATTTTTTAATTTAAATTTGTATATTTTAATATAATTCATGAATCTTCTTCATTCTACCTTTTAAATCAATTCTATTTATGACATTATTTTATCTGTACTATTGTCTAAGGAACATAGACACAGTAAGGAAAATTAAATCACAGACTTTTTGTTTAGATGTTAGATGTAACACACTAGTGTCGATCTAGTATTTGTTAGAAGTTTATTTCAATTGTAATAAAATTTGTTAACATAATCATTTAGTTATAGATTTTAAAAGAAGTATTAATACTGTTATAGTAGCTCAAAAAGATTATATATAAAAAAAATGTGTATTCTTTAAATAATATAGAATGACAAAAGTATTATTGTAAAAATTCTACGTAAACATAGAGCACAAAAATCAGTTAAAAAAAAGATTTACCTATTTAAAACAAGTGCTTGTATCTTTGTTATTTTTAGATTAAAAAAAAAATATCTCATATTGTTGTAGTAAAAGTAGTACAGAATGTATTACTTAGTACAAAATAAATAACTGTAGAAATATGTTTGCATTTTATTTACAACTACACTCAAGTAGAGTAGGAGCAACTAACTAAATTAGTATAAGAAAGTCTATAATCAATAAAATTAATTGTAATATATATAGATATATACACATTAAAAGCTTGAAGAAGTGGCTTTGAATTTTCGCTAAACAACATTAAAAAACTGCTGAATGGATTTGGATATAATAGATAGAAATTATTGTTTTAGATAGTCAATCTATAATTCTGAAGTCAACGTTAATAAACTCGTCTACATTTGATTCGAAAGTTGTTAACTTGATATATAAACATTTCATCAATTAAGTTTTTAAAATTTTCAATATACTTAAATATATTCAGTAAATTTATTTAATATTGCCGAATTAAAAGAAGCCCGTACAAGTGTAACAAAATACATTTGAAATAAATTTACTTGGCACAGAAAATATATCTTTTTATAGAACTTCTATTAGTCAAGCAGAAACCACTTTATATTATCAGGAAAATAAATTGAAAATAAGGCAGTGAAAACATTTTTAGTTCAATTCCTGGAAGCTTCCTCCCACGTAAGTCCTTGGCAACGCGGGGATGTAGAGCGCAGGTGCAAATATTCTATTTTTATATGCGACCAATAATTGGTGCATCCTGATTGGTTGTTTACTTCTAGTGATAAAATCAATAATGCGAATTGAGTTAACATGGAACTTTGACTTATTGCCGGCAAAATTTTATTACCATTCAAAATAGTAAAAAATATTATAAAATCACAATTTTACTTAAAACTTTTAATACAAGTTACACATTAATGTCCTCGAGGCCATCATAAGCAAGTAGCTAGCGTTTTAAAGAATAATATAAATATTTTAATCAATATTTTAAAATGTACCCACACTAGGCTTTTGCGCCTAGCTGTCGTTAATTTAGCATGAAACAAATTATTAAATTGTTATGGTTATTAAGAAACAGTTTTTCTATATAAAATACAACTCAATACTGAACAAAATAATAACATTAACTATCTATAGAAGAATTTTTTTAGTAATTAGATTTTTTTAGCAATTTAGATTATTTTTTCGTAGATAATACAAAAATAACGTATCGCTTACGCGACGAGTGTGTGTTGTCTGTCAGTATTGTATTATTGTAATGAGATCTGACGTAATTGACAATTGACATGAGTCAAATTAACTGGCAATACTGTAGTTTCAAGAAAATGTCCACCGCACCGACACACACAATGATTTATTAGATATACTATAACTAATATAAACTAACATAATATATACATTTGAATTACAAGTTGCATCATGTAAATTATTCATGAATACGTTCAACTTTTATTTGGACGATGTGTGATCGCGGTGTCGCTGAAGGCGGATATAGGTGAACGCGCGATCAATAATCCAATTTGCCTTGTAAATGTCAAAGGAGCGAGATTTCGGTGGGAGAGGCGGCACGGCAGTAGCGGACGGCTAGCGGCGGCGGCACCACTGATCTGCCAGCCTCGGGCGGGCGTTTAGTTGTCGACTACAATTTACAAAAGTGAGACACAGCCATCATGAATACAGTGTGCTATAACGGCGGCAACGACCGCCTCATACATGAAGCTGACCAGCTAATCTCCTATATAGAGCGCGGATCCACTGTTTTAAAGTTCTATCCTCGCAAGCGTCCGGAACGCCGCACTCTGTCGGTGCGACGGGAAACCCACCAGGTTATTTGGTTTAGAAGCGGTTCCCCGCAGCGCCAGGCCTTCGAAGGAGCCCTAGACATAAGAGATATCAAAGAAGTACGAGTTGGCAAATCATCAAAGGACTTTGAGAGATGGCCGGAGGAGATCAAGAGGCTGGAGAATTCTAAATGCTTTACAATATATTATGGAGGAGAGTTCAAGCTTCGTTCCGCATCGTTTGCAGGTAAACAATAAAAGTCATGGCCACATGTTAATAATAGATTTACACAAAAACATTGATTTCAAATTGAATCTCATCAAAGTTTTGATTACTGAGTTGTTTAAACAGTTATATATATAGCTCGGTACATATGCCCTAGTAGCTATAAATGAGATTAGTTTAAGTTTTGTAAAAGCTCAAGCAAAATTAGTTTAAGTTTAATAAATTGTATTTGGCACAGTTTTCAAGGGTGTGTGTTTGTTAAATTAAAATGTTTAGTTTTTAAAATGTTTCTGTATTCTTAATGTGGAATAACTCTTCGAAGATTTTAAAAACGGTCATTAGATATAGATGGTTTGACCCCTGCTATGTTAAGATTTTTAAATAAGATATTACAAGTTTAGGAAATATCTACAGCTCCCACTGACAAGGAGTGTGATGCATGGAGACAGGGGCTTTGGTTCTTGATTGAGGAAGCAGTCAATGCATCATATCCTCTGCAGATAGAGAGATGGCTAAGAAAAGAGTTTTATTCGATTGAAAATATTAATGAAAAGTATGTATTTATTTATATATATATTTTCTGAATTCCTGTATATGTAATAAGAATTATTTAGCTTTTTTACCTATCATGTTACATGTTTTCTAAAAAACCAGTTAAGAGTCAGGTGATAAAAGTTGAGAAACTTAAGTTAAAAGTTGACAGACAGACAACAGCGTTTATAGGATACAAAAGTTCTGTTTTACTTTTTGGGGTATGGAACCCTAAAAAGTTAAAATAAAAATGTAAAACAGTATTACTTAGTATTCCATGGATCTGAAGTGTGGGTGTGTGGATGTGGTTGCAGGAGGTTGAAGCAGTACCTGGGACTCGCAATCAGCTTTGCCAGACATTGGAATTTTAGCCCAAAATTAAGTGTCTCAAACTTGCCAGGCACATGTCCACTTTTCGTGAATTATCCATGCATTTAGACAATTCTTCTTTTAATAACTTATTTTTTGTAATAAGTTACTAACAATTCCAGAGATAAATGTCCCGCTTTTCCCCTAGACAAAATCTGCCGCTTGCAACCCATGTGTAGATTTAAACAAGCATTAATGCTCACCTTCTTCACTGTCACAGCTCTTTCTGCCCTTTATAGCACTTTCTACAAATAAATTGATCATAGTTCTAAACAAGACTGGGCTCTTATAACAAAATATACACAGTCTTCTGTTTTCATTATAAAATATATATTCCTAATTTAATTTATTATTGTAGAATAACCATGAAAGAAGTAAAAGGATTTTTACCCAAAATAAACTGTAAAATATCGACGAGCAAATTGAGAGACATATTTCAAGAAGTCGATACTAACAAGAGAGGGGAAATTGGTTTTGATGACTTTTCCATAATCTACCACAAGCTTATATTTGATGAAAATGTAAGTATACATTTTTATAAGTTAAATAAATATTTACGGCACATTTGATATTAAGCAATAATACTTTTTATTGTTGATCTCAATTGTGGCGTCAACAATAGACGTAGTAGTAGACTATATATAGTCTATTCATTTAGCCAGTTAGAGGCCAGTCGTGGCTTAGGGGCACAGGCACAATGTGTGACTGCAACCGCGACGCGTTGTGAGTTTGATCCCCACTCGAGGGTGTTCCCTTTTATTTTATTAAACTGAAGCATTTCTTCTGATTTGTTAATAAATTTATTTTTAAAATAGTTCTGATTCTTTAGAAATCTAATTTCCATCGTTAATACCCAGAATGTGTATATTATTTGCTAGCGCTTCAACCACCCACTCTCGTTTATAGATTATCTCGAAATATTATATTTTATAAATAAGTAAAGTAATATAACATTTTATGAAGGTCTAATTGAATTTAAAATTGATTTACTTAAAATTTTATATAAAGTTTTTTTATTACTTGGATTTATAATGTTAACAATGATACAATAAGTAATGAATGTAATAATAGACCTAAAACATGAGAAGTAATGAGAATAAATATTTTTATTACAAAAGTTACAAATGATATTTGTAATATGTAACACAGAATATGCTTTATAAATATATTATTTTCTTCATAATTTTTTTAAATGAGTGCTAATTGGTGAAATCATTTTTTTTGTAGTAGCTCTAAAGAATGAAGGTATATCATGTATGACATTTCAATGTCGCTCAAGCCGCGCTTACAAAGGTATCACATTACGAGACGTCAATACAACCTGTTGAACGAACACACTAAAATCTAATAGACTAATTTATTTATACTCAATACCACAATGATCATCTTCACGATTTTTCACTGAGGGAACCAAGTATTGAGACACTCCGTTCCCCACTTTCCGCCGAATTTTAAAATATTCTGTGTTGAGTGGCGGAACTCAATGCCGCTCTTTACCTTATTACCAGAGCGATGAAATGAAAACATTAAATATTTCCTCGAGTGGGAATCGAACCCACAACGTGTTCGTATATAGTGTTCTTGTACCACTGCGCTATGACTGGCCTCAGTTACTTTTAATTAAATATAAAACGAAATGTATGAATATTTCGAATTTTCCTCTGAATTATATTTTTAATTAACGTTTATAAAGAATAAACCCACGTGCGAGCTGTTTCACCGAAACCAAAATTAATATTCGTCGTTTTATAACGTAATTATTTTTTATAAAGCAGAGTTGGTGCGTTGGTAAAGTCTCTAGGAATTATATTTTGTAAGCTTCAATCCGTAGTTAAATAATAATAAATAATTTGATATAAATATTAAGTGTATTTAGATAAAATTGTGAAGATGATTTGCAAATTGTTTCAAATCCGCCGATCTTAAACTAGTCTAAAGATTACTTTTCGATGCAGTCTTTTTCTGTCGTATTTTTGTGGCCTGTTTATTGTCAAGAAGACTAAAGATATTTCGACTATATCTGACTCTCGCTCTAGTAAAACCACAGCGTTGAGAACTACATAACAGGTAACATCTCTAAATAAATGGTAATAAGAGGAATGATGGACTTCTCTCCAATGTAAAAACTGAAGATGCATGGAAAAATAATAATAATTAGGAGCTTTAATCATAACCTATAGATATTCATTATATCATACTAAGCATATTAGTTCAAATGAAACCTTTTGGAACACCAGTTTCCTGAGACAACCAGCAAATACCAGCTTCTTTTTCTTGATGGAGTCTATCATTTCACAGAATGTCCACGACATATTTGACAAGCATTCCCAATATTGTTCGAATGGTACCACCATCACGCTGGGAGAATTCAAAAGATTTCTTCTAGTTGAGCAACACGACATACTTGGGGAGGACGAAGTGCTAGTGTCTCAATTCATTCGGGACTATCTGAAGGACCCGCAAAGAGATATCGCCGAGCCCTACTTCACATTGAACGAGGTGAGCATTGAGCAATGAATGAAAAAAAGAACGGAATTAATGACAGAAAGAAAACAAACGAAACGTATATAAATTTGAATATGATGAGATTTGAACCCACGTCTGTTTGAAACCGTCCAAGCAATCTTACTACTACGACATACGTTCTTATCAAGCTACGTCAATATACTTATTTATAAACATACATATATATTTATATACATACAAGTATATGCGCTTGCAATTTATTTGTGATGTTTTTTTTAAAGTGTTCAACAAAGCTTGAAAAATATAAAAAATAGTTCCAGCCTTTGTAAAATCAAAGTGAAATTTTTGATACATGATAGGTGACATGTTTTAAGTGGGCGGTCGACGCATGATGTGTTCCGAATACATTGAGGTCTATTTCAGGGGTTGATTGAATATTTGCTGATTAATTTCCTTTGACATTTACTTTATGCTCTACCTACATATAATTTTAGGTTAATAAAAAAAAATGGTTGCAAGTTCAATTCTTAAGTGACTTTATTATTATGGTTTTAGAAAACTTCACATATGTCACCATATTGATGAAAACGTATGGCTTAGTGGTCAGAGCGCTTGGATTGTTCCAAATAGGTCAAGTCGAGTTCAAGACCCGCTACGCTCAAATTTCGATTCGTTTTCTAACAAAAGTATTTTACTTTTCTTAGTGTGAAAGAACATTAAAAATATTAACAAGCACTTTATTATTCTTAAATATAGTCTAAGATAGTATTTACAACTTATACAAGCAAAACTAAAAATTAAATTAAATTTCAGTTCATCGAAATGTTATTCTCAAAGCAAAATTCAATCTGGAATTCAAAACATGACAACGTGACCCAGGACATGACGAGACCACTCTCACACTACTGGATTGCGTCTTCTCACAACACGTAAATATCTTAAGAAAACCATTTGTTTTTCAGATTAAAATTGTCTTCCGCATATAGCAGAGTACGCCCAGCTAACCTACTGTTAAGTCAGTCCAATCCCCCATTTTTGTTTAATTTTCAAAACATTCTGTTTTGAGTGTAGAAATTATGATTTTTTTTTACCAGCGCGAGGAAATGAACGTAATTACAGTCAGGACCAGTACCATGATGGTCCGAACGAATATCTTCTTAAGCCACATGTATGTATATCTAATATTTTTGTTCAAGATACTTGACAGGAGATCAGTTCTCAAGTGAATCTTCATTGGAAGCCTACGTGCGATGCTTGCGGGCGGGGTGCCGTTGTATCGAGCTGGATTGCTGGGACGGACCAGATGGCACACCGTTTATTTACCACGGTCATACGTTGACCACCAAAGTGAAGCTCATGGATGTATTGAGAACCATCAAGGAACATGCTTTTGTGGTCTCCGATTACCCTCTCATCCTGTCTATCGAGGATAACTGTTCACTACCCCAACAGAGGAGGATGGCCAGTGCCTTCCAAGATGTCTTTGGTGACCTCCTTCTTGTGCAACCTTACGAGAAAAATGAAACCTCCCTACCCTCGCCTCAGGACTTAAGACGAAAAATCATACTGAAACACAAGAAACTACCAGAGGGGGCTGAAGAAAACTCCTTTTCCATCCGCCAAGAGGAGGTAAAGGATCTCGATCTCAGGAATACTATCAAGAATGGTATTCTCTTGTTAGAAGATCCGGTGGATAAGGATTGGAATCCGCATGCGTTTGTGTTAACTGAGAACAAATTGTACTACACGGAGCATTATAGTAACCAAGTGGAGACAGATGGTGATAGTGAAGGGGAGGGGGATGTGAGCTCAACAGCTGGTAGTACAAGCAGTGGGGGTGTACCTCATGATGAGCTCCATTTTTCTGAGTGTTGGTTCCATGGACGGTTGGCAGGGAACCGTCAAGAAGCTGAAGATCTGCTAAGAGCTCATGCCCATCTCGGTGACGGTACTTTCTTAGTAAGAGAAAGTGTCACTTTCGTAGGTGACTATTGCCTGTCCTTCTGGAGACAGGGCAAAGTGAACCATTGCAGGATAAAACTAAAGCAGGAGAGAGGGGTCACTAAATATTATTTGATTGAGAGCATGTGCTTCGATAGCCTGTATAGCTTGATAACACATTACAGGACTCATCCCTTGCGCAGTCAGGTTGGTTGGTTTTTATTTGTCCCTTTATGTCATACTTGAAACATTACATGTATATAGTGGCATAATTCGACGCCGTATCTAGTTTGTTCTCAGAACTAGGAAAAGAATATAATTTATTCTTTTAGATGAAGTTTGAACCCTCAACCATCGCATTTACAATTACACATACGTGCCACTACGCTTCAATGGAAGTGATGGTACATTAGATATTTTTATTTTCAGGAGCCAGAAGAGGTAAATATTGAAAAACAAGAAACGTACTTGGGATATACTTAACAAAATTTCAATTTTCTTACTTCATTACAAAATGAATGGCATGATGTAATGGATGGATCAATAGTAAAGGAGACCATTAACTTCTCATCAAACAATCCTTTTACATAGTTCAAATTTAATATAATTCCTTTTTTTTTTTGACAAACACTGACACTTTATATTTTTACATGTGGACCAACTAAAAAGCTCAATAGTGGCCAATATATCTGGATTCCAAAAATATATTTTGTCTATAATATTCTGAAGATTGTGTTTGGTTAAATGTGCTAATCTCAGTAACTACTGATTAGAATTGAAAAAATATTATCACGTTGTATACTTAAATTATCGAGGCAGGCTATAGGTTATTCTACATCACGTTAATCTTTTCGATGTAACCCACTGTGTCATGTGATAAACACAATTCTGAACTATTTCCATTTATAAATAAAAGCTAGTTTATTAACATATTCATATTTCGCAGGAATTCCTAATAACTCTAAAGGAGCCAGTGCCCCAGCCAAATAAACACGAGGGTAAGGAATGGTGGCAGCCGCATTGCTCGCGCATGCAGGCCGAGGAGTTACTGAGGAAAGTGAACACAGACGGCGCTTTCTTATTGCGACCCAGCGAGAAGGAGCACGGATCATATGCTGTTAGCTTCAGGTAATATAAAAATAAATAAGTAAAAAAAAAGACTATCATTTTTGATTCCAATTTATATTGTTATAAGTTAAGTATAAGATAAGTTGACTCTATAAGAAATTAAATATAATAGATCGTCGATTATCCAAACCAATTAGGTTATTGTTATTATTATTTTTTATTTACTGACACAAACGAAAATCATATTTATATCCATAGTTATATCTTAAAATTTATAATTATCAATTAAGCAATAGTGTAATAATTTTATAATATAAAATATACAAAATACAAATGATGTTTAAAAATTCTTGAATGTTAGACTATATCTTATAAAAATTCGCGAGTTTGGTGGGCGAAGTAATCCGGATAAGCAGTCGTTGATCGACCTTCGTATAATCGAAACTTTACTATTTTATTAATAAAATGATAACCCTTTAATATACTGTACATACATACATATCTATCGTTTTATTAATTAATTAATTTATTTATTTATCAGAAGCGAAAGAGAAATAAAACACTGTCGCATAAAACAAGAGGGTCGTCTCTACACAATCGGTACGGTCAAGTTTGAGAGTCTCGTCGAATTGGTATCGTATTACGAGAAACATCCACTCTACAAGAAAGTAAGGTTGTGGTATCCAATCAGTGAAGATGTTGTCAGGGCACTTATGACGGTAAGTTAGTTAATATTGAGGGACTTTTAAATTTTTTTTAAGGAATTTTGAAATTATTTTTGGTTCTCAAGAACCATAATATTATGGTAATGTGAGTGGGACAATTTGCTTTATGTAGAGATGGCTGCTATATAGTTTGTAATGAGAAGAGTAATCATATTTGTGATAAATGTGAAGA
>DWLH01001549.1:0-12623 GCA_018249795.1 Heliconius telesiphe telesiphe | reverse complement strand
ATAATGCCTCTGTACGGAATAGGGTATAAAGTTTTCCTCTCAAAGTGAGAGGTAATGTTGGGTTCGTCGAAAAACAATTCTCGTACGTGACCCGTGCCGTTCGTCCCGTGGGAGGTTCGTACAGATAGATATATTGTTATACAAGTCTATTGGAAAAAGACGTTAGGAACCTTTTTGAGATTAGGTTTATTACTGCAGAATTATGTTGTAATTCTAACGGCTATACATGTACTAAAGCTACTTTATTTAAATCAAAATTAAACTTAGCTTCACGCTGTATCCCGCATACAGCAGCTTCATGCTGTATCCCGCATACAGCAGCTTCACGCTGTATCCCGCATACAGCAGGGTAGGTATAGGGAATCTATTACTACTACTCAGGTCCCCACTTTCTGCCAAATTTTTCGAGACAAGGCGTGTTGAGTAGCGAAACTCAACGACGGGCTTTTACCTTGCTTTAACCGTGCCAGAGTGAAGAAATTAAAATATATATAATTAATAACTAATTCCTTCGAGTGGGGATCGAACCCACAATCGTCGCATTACAGCCACACCCTTGTGCGCCTGCGCCATGACGGCCTCTTTATTTATTGTTCTATAATATTAAATTCGTTGCAGAATGGAAGTTTTACTATATGAAAATATAAATGTGTTATTATACGCATTTATATTTTCATATAGTAAAACTTACGGTTCACCGAAATACACATACCTACATATGCACCAGGGTTTTAAATTAAAACTACTTTAGCGCCAAATAATGTCTTTGTTTATCTTTAAAACTTGAAATTTGCGATTTAGGTAGGTTAGAGAGTGGACACTTGTATTTATTTATTTATTAGGAAGCCAACGATACATACTAAGACCACAATAATTTACAAACATTTTTAAATATTTTGTTACAAAGCATGTCTCAATTATAGGTTAACTTTAAATGTGTATTCAAGTTGTTGCTCACATCTAAACTAATAAAGAATTTGTTAAAAATAACTTTTTAACTAAACAAACAGGCTTGTACAAGAATACAATGAATATGAGAACGGGAGAATTGATATCGGAATAATCGGGATGAAATTTTACTGCATTTTACACCTTGAAATCTACGCAAACGAAGTTGGAAACGAAGACTAGTTAACTATAATATTCAAAAAACTTATTCATGATTATTGAATGGAAAGTTTTCTTAGGGAATTCTTAATCCTTTTTTGGAAAAGCTCGAAAATATTTTGAGACAAGTTAATATGGGATCACACGAAGCAGGGGGAGACCTTCGTTGACCTTCGAAAACACAGTATCAAAGATACTGAAGAAAGGTCACGTAAAAAGCATGAGGACCCCCCGAAGGGCATATATGGAGAATTGATGACAGTGGATGAGGCGAAAGTGGTATGTAGAGACCGTAGCGTTTGGGGCTCCGTTCTCTCTGACTACCCCGCATAATTTTTTTAAATTATATATAAAGGGTCGGGAAGATTTCATTGCGAGACAGCGTTATTAAAAGAAATAAATTTATTTTATATATTGCATAAGTTTCCTTCAAAATTATTTGAATTTTAGTTAATGTTTATAACGAAAAGTTCATTGACAGATAGATGTCAGTAGTCAGAACAGCTAAGTTGGGGCTTCTGTGTTTTCGTCAAGGTCAATTATCAACTCCTCCTTTTACTAGTTATCTTTCTTTTGTTTTTTTCTTGATGGATTATAATTAACTGAGTAAATAACGAAGATTACTAGAATATTCGTTAACCGAAAAGACAAGACGAAGAGAATCGGAATGTTTGTATTTTAATAATTTTATGTGTATTTGTTAAATAGAATATTTAATTTAAATATAAATGAACACTAATCTTACTACGGCCTTCTCTACATTTGTAATTAATAGTATTTTTATTATTTTTATAATATCTTTATTACTGTTCTGATACACAATATTACGAAAACATATCAATTTATAATATAAATTATGTTGCTTAAGTTTATGAATATATGCCGTAAGATTCTTTGGTATTAATTAAAACGGTTAATTAACCACTGAGTATATACACACATACATATGTACGCTACGAAACTTTCCCGATTATTATCAGTTGAATAATAATACGAGTATCAATAATAAATTATTTAATATGTGGTATAGAAACAAAACATCAAAGTTCGCTATAATAACTCAACAACATTCATTAACAGTAAATTGTTAATTAGAAGAAGTTTCTGGTGCTTTATAACTTTTATTAAAAGACTTTTACATTTTATTATAACGCGCCAAGTTGTCGGCTGCGATAGAAATATAATAGAGAATTATACCCATTTGTCTTGATTAAAGTATCTAAAATGTCGCCCAGCACCAAGAGCTTGTTGACGTTTTTTTGCAAGTATGTTTATTACACAGGAGCCGGTGACTTTTTATGCGACGGAGTGAAAGAAAGTAAAATTTATAGAATTTATACTTTAATCTCCTTCAGCGTTTACTTTATTATGATTTTCCTCGAGAACTAAGCAGCTTTATTTGGAGATTTTCCAGAAGTGGAAGGGAAATCTGCTGTCATGTTCTCAGCTATTCATGATATTATTTTAATTAAAATGTTTCTTGTATTTTATTACAAATCTTCTATAATTAAATTAAACAATGAAATGGCTTTAGTCATGAGTGATATTGAAGAAGAAGAACGTGTTATGAAAAGGCAACAAAACAAAGTTCTGTGGGGCATCGGCTTATATGTGATAACTGTTTATTTGTCTTTAATCTCTTATGGAATAGAGAGCTTAAGAAAAGTGATTGTCGAAGGTAATTCAATTTATGCAAGATCCACGTAGTAAACTAAAATATTAATTTATTATTGAGGAAATGAAATATAAAACTAAATTTATATTTTCATTTTATTGCTCTGGTGTCGAAGAAAATCGCGGCGTTGGGTTCCGCCAAACATCATGAAGTCCCTTCAGAATTCGCTGGAAAGTGGGGAACGGATTGTCTTAACACCTGCAGGCAGCGTGAAACTGATTTAATTGAATTTTTTTGTATGTTTTTTTATATTTTATTAGTATTGTATAGTTTTAAAACTTTCAGGAACACGGTTCTATACAGTCACTTACTTCCCGTCGTACTACGACCATTCCTTCACGGCTAGTACGTGCCGTGTCTTCTTTTACATGACTTGGCTATATATGATGCTCCCAATGATCGCCGCCGACTGTATGCCGATCATACATCTCATTATAATGGCGTATAAATTTGTTACTCTTTGTAATTATTATGATAGAATAAGAAGATTTTTTTACAATAACTTAAAAATTATGAATAATCAGTCTGCAACGAGAATATTGAAACTGCAGTGCTTACGTGGGGTTCTGTTGCATCAAAAGTTAATGTTGTGAGAACTTTATACAAATAATATAATACAAATATATTTTTTTAAATAATCATTTTTAATATTTTGTTAATAAATAGGTTAATATTTTTTCTATAATTTGTTTTTGTTGTTCTGTCTAGTGGAGGAAATACATCGCATTTTCGGAGTCATTATGTCGCTGCAAGTTTGTGAGAGTTCGGCAGTCGCAGTTTTGCTTCTGCTTCGTCTAGCGGTAAGCATAAACTTCTAAAACAAAGAATTAAAGTTATTCGTGAAGCTGAAATATCTTGCCAACTTTCAGCTATCCCCTCATATGAACTTGACGAACGCTTTCATGATTTATACATTTGTTGGGTCCCTTTTCTTTTTACTAGCTTTAAATCTTTGGAATGCAGGAGAAATCACATATCAGGTATGTACATTTCTTTTATAGATACAATAAATATATATTTTTTTCCTACTCTATATTTTTATATTTTTTTGATCTTAAAAAAAAAAAGACATCCATTTATTTACAGAGCCATAAAGATATATATTTATTTTTTATAACTTTCTCCAAATATGGTTTACGCTGTATCCCAAGCGAGGTAGTCAGAAAGAACGGAGCGCGAAACGCTAGGGTCTCTATATACATACTTCTTTCGTCTCGGCCACTTTGATACCTTTGATAAGATAGTGGCGCAGTAGGATTCACTAGCTGTGAATGAGATGCCTGTGGATTCGATTCTTATTTGAAACAATGAGTTAAATTTTTCATCACTCGAAAAAATCCGCCGAAAAATGTGACAAACGGAGTATTTCAAATTTATGTTCTTTTTCCCTATACTGTTGCATGCGGGATGTGTAAAACTAAAAAATATTATTATTATCCTTCTTTTGAATAAGGTATCCTTGTTTTAAACAAGGATAATAAGATGAGGGATCTATTAATCTAAAAACAAATCATAAACGCGGGGATAAATGAAAAATATTGATACTATTTTATTGTAGTTTCATTTAACTTTATGTAACGCTCATAAAAAATGTTTTTTTTTTTCAGGTGGCAAGAATGACATATTCAGTATTTGCTGTGTTTTACCAGCGACGTAATTAAACAAAATGTATGGACTTGTGCAATGTCGAAATTCGACAGCGAACTTATTTAGGCCTTGTAGCTCGTTTCTATTTGTATTTAAGTTAAGTTGAAGACTAGCATTCTTCAATTTAATTTAACAATATATTAATTATAAATTAATTTTAATACAATTATACTACGAATACATACTAATCACATTTACCATTTCACTTTGTATTCTGATTTTTAAATTTTGTATATAAAATAATACTATAATGTGTATAATAATAATAATAATTAGACAGCAAGCCTGAGATTTTACTGCAAACATGTTCCAAATAAGTGATTTTGGCGTAAATCCAAAATGATTGTGAACAGTATTAAGATGGTTCGATACAGTTATTGAACGACAATCTGCAAACCTACCGTCGGTGATGAACCCAACGGTAGGCCAATTAGTTTTAGTGCTATGATTCAGTTAAGAAAGCTGAGGAGTTGCCACATAATGGCATTTATTTTTTCTATTTTAAAGATAATGGTACATATTTTTGTTATTATTTTACAAATAAATTGATTCAAAGTATGAAATTACCAAGAAATTTGTTAAAATATACAATACGCTCCATAGTATATAAGGCTTATATTGTCACCTAAACATATACGATAAGGGCACCAGTAATCGGTACTTAATAAGTTGCATAAAGTTTGTATTATCGAGACAAAATATCCAGTTATCAACATCAAAGCCCCACTTATCGACACCTAATACCACTTTTTTTGCCACTGCTTTTCGCATCAGGTAATGCCGGGCTCCGGTGCCCAACCCAACTTACAGGCAGGCAACGCACCTGTAGCTCCTCTGGTGTTGCACGGGGTCGTGGGCGGCGGTAATCACTTACCATCAGGTGACCCGCACGCTCGTTTGCCTTGCCTTATCCACAAAAAAAAAAAAACCTAAGAATCGACTATAACTAGCGGCTATCGTATTGGGTCAGTCTGACTTTAAATGTCACGTTTGTCGTGGATTTGATTCCCACTCCTTTGAATGAATAATTAATTTGCATTTGCTCGCTCTGGCATGAAAGGTATCTCTAGAATAGAGTGACCGCCTACTCTGCTATATTCAGGATTATGCTCTAAAAATACAAATAAAAAAATATACTCAGGAATGAAGTGTACTTTACCAATAGATTAAATAAAAGATATGCAATTTCACATAAGAACCCAGAATTTCCTTCAAAGAATCAAATGGAATTTAGATCGTCGTTTAGACGACGTCCATACGCTATTCGTCGACCATTTGCAGAGGAATGTAATTTGTCGAACCTTCCTTTATGTATGGTAAGTTTAAGTAATAAGTGAATATTATTTAAATAGAAGATATTGGATTAAATTTTTAGTATAGATATTACAAATAATTTTATTTGTATAATTTAGGCCAGTCGTGGCCCAGGGGCGTGACTGTATGCGCGACAGGTTGTGGGCCCGATTCCCAATCTTGGAAATTAAATGTTATATATTTTCTTTCCTTCGCTCTGCCATACTCAACATGCAATATTCGGTAGAAAGTGAAAGAAAAACAATGAAAATTGTGTAATTTTTTCTTAATTTCGCCAAGCATAAATAAATATGTCGCATAAGAAATTTAGATGTTTACTAGCCCATGATCCCTGTAAACCCAACTGGTTGTGGGTTCGATCCCCACTCGAGGAGATGAAATATCTACTTAAATTTATATTTCCATTTCTTCGCTCTGGTATCGAGGCTAAGCGCGGCGTTGAGTTCTGCTGCTCAATACGCAATGCCTCCAGAATTCGGCAGAAAGTGGGGAACGGAGTCTTAACACTAGGTTCCCTCTGCCTACCCTTCTGTATGCTAGAAAAATGTAGTTTGCCATAATTTTAAACAACCTTTAGCACAACGTCTTTCGGGAGTAAAGGCCCACAAAAGGGGTCTAGTAAAAATAAATATACATTTTTTACATTATTCCTAAAAACATATTTATATACGATCGTTTCTATTTTAAAGTAGGTGAGCGTTACTTTTAGTTGGCGCTACGTTGGAAAGAGGCCTACTTTCAAATTATAATAGTAAGTACGCATACCATCTTAACTATATATTAGACTAATAATTCTCAAAATTTGAGCTTTGTTGAAATGATGTAGGTCTGGGGGCTGTGGGATCTAGGCTATAAGTACAATAAAACTCAATGTTTTGTTATTTAAGTTGCAAACTTGTATTTTAAACTGCAACTAACTTACAATGACATACAAACATTGACAATATGCACGATACCTACTTATGGAAAAAAACATGGGTATAATTTTTTCAAACTATTATCATAAGAATTGGCGCTTTACGAAAAGGCAGTGTTTCTAAATGAACGATTGAGAATCTATCGCTTTGTGTTGGCGCTTATAAACCGGTAAATAAAGGACGCGAATATAAATTTAAAATATCGAAATATCTGTGAACATATTGTGAGTATTTACACTTTTGTGTAAATCGAAATTGTAAAGAGGAGATATTAATAAAAAGTACTTCTCACTCGTATTTATTGTGGGTATGTGATTGTTATGTAGGTACATTTTAAATGTATTACAGGATTATTAAAATAATATAATACAATAAAAAAAATATACCCGTTTATTATTTATACTGTAAAATAGTAATAGAACACAAATCTAAGTTTTTAATTTTGCCCCCTGTTTGTAGTAAAAGCACATCTAAACTTCTAAATTAATTTAATAATTTTCATAATAATGAATCAAAAAATCATAATATGAAATAGAAACGTCTGAGAAAGAACCTTAATAGTTCAGCTTAAGAAATTGTGAAATGCACCTTAGCACACCCATTTTACTATGGTAGGCAGTTGTCATTGACAAATCCAAATTATTAAAAAACCGACACATTGTGGCAAAGTGGGACAGCGTAATCGGGATAGTTGTATGTTCAATTTCTGCTCGCGGGAATGATTATATTTAAATCGTTTACTATTTCCCGCTCCAGTAAAGCAATTCGCGAGTGAACAACAACACATCATAAGCAATATCATGAAATATTAGCACTAAATTATAGCGATAACGCGTAGTAAAAAGAAAAAGTAATATGAAAATGGCCATAAAATTCACAAAAATGAAGTTGCGGACGGCTACTAGTAATATAAATAAAAGCTTATTATATAAGTTATTATATCATCTTTTCAAGTAACCATACTTCTTAAAAGCGAGAAAGATTTGAGAAATATTCAAGGATATCGTTTGTTTAATACTCACAGAGAATTTAATGGACTTGGAACTAAATAAAAATAAGGGTTAATTTAAATATGTAATTTTTTGGGGTACCGTACCACAAAAGGTAAAAACAGAACTCTTATACGATCACTTTGTTGTCCGTCTATCAAGATCATTTATCTCGAGATCGCGTAGACGTGTCAAACTGAAATATTGTAACAGATAATATAATACCTCACAATATACCACCCACTATTTAATATAATTATATTCTATATTATACTTCAATATGATATGATTTAATTAATAATAATAATTTATGATGATAATTATAATATACATAATAATTATTTAATAAAATATAATTAATAATAATATAAAGTATACTACTTTTATAATTTTTAAGTATAATTATTTGATATCGAGTAATGGAACGTGTTGAAATATAAATTGTAAAAGTGGGTAATTGTATTTTAAAAAGAGTATAAAATAGCATGTATCGATTGTACGACACACAAATTTATAAACCTCTGAGTAAAAAACATTGTTGCACAACTCTGGTTTTACTTCCGCCCCACTGAAGAACTCTCGCCATCCACCTTCGTCATAATATATTTCAAGTAATGAAGTCTATGGTTCTTTTTTCTTTCAAGCTTTTAAGTCAACATAATCAAAAGATCGAGCATTCATTAGATGCGTAATCAAAACCTATAGGATACTTACCGTGGACCTATAGTTCTGAAATTGGGCATGATGTAAGAACTTATAATAAAAATGAAGGAAAATTATCCAAAAAATTAAAATTTTACATCATATTTCGTAGAAAAAAAGTAATTACAAACTTATGTTTGTAGTTATAATCATACAAAATCAGTGCATATGCCACAGCAAAGTAAAATTTGACAATTTTTGTTTGTTGTACTTCTCGTTGACCTACAACCCTGAAATTGATACGTGAAACAGAAAACAGTGAGAGGGTCAAACTCGCACTTAACCGGTTTTTTTTTTCAGTTTCGCGCTATGTTCTCCATTTAGCAGGGTATGCAGAGGGAACCAAGTGCTAAGACACTCTGTTCCTATTTTTCGCCTTTTTCGGAACTCAATGCCGCACTTTACCTTGGTACCAGAGAGAAGAAATGAAAATATCAATAATTAATTCATTCACTGGGAATCGAACCCACAACCGTCTCCTTTACCAATATAACACAAATATAATAGTATTATACCACATAAAATAAATATTAGCATAGGACTATAAATGCTTTCTAAACCTATGTAATTTAAAAGAAGTGAAACGATAAAGAAAATATTTCTATAAGAGTTTAAATATGTGTAAATATTTATAAAGTCCCTGTTGTTCAGAGTGGGTTCCTATAGGCTTAATATAATGCAAGTAAGATCTTCTTATTGTAACATCTGAAAGTTTTTCTGCTCATATGTACATCCAACATCGGTAGGTACTATCAGGGAATATGAAATTTGGATGGCGGCTACCTTGGCAGTTATTAGGTAAATAAGGTGCATAAAATAGTACCTAGCTTTCGTTAAATTATATATATTTTTTTTTATATTTGTGAATTTGATTCGCACTTGAGGAAATAAAATATTTAATGTTTCCTTTTTTTTCGATCTCGTGTGAGGCAAAGCATGGCGTTGAATTTCGCCACTCAACACACAATGCCTCCAGAATTCGGCGGAAAGTGGAGAACGGAGCTTAACACTAGGTTCCCTCTGCCTATCCTGCTGTGTGCAGGATACAGCGTGAAGCTGAAAAAAAAATATACGTAACATATTTTTGTGTGATAATGTAAAGTACAATTTTAATTTAAATAAAATATCAAAGGTGATTATTATATTCATATTTGTAAATATTTTTAGCATTTTGCTGTATCCCTAACAGGATAACCAGAAAGAACGAAGCCCCAATCGCTACTACTCAATTTCCTAAATGTCCCAAATAATATTATTTGCCATTCTTTCATCACTCATTCGTTCAACGTGCCCAAATTGCCTCAGCAAGTTCTTCTTCATTTTCACCGTGACGTCCTCGCTGTTACCTGCCATTCTATGTGTACATATCCTATGAAGAGATCACATGTTCAGAGAATTCATCTTTTTTTAATTTTTATTATGTTATACACACGTTTCGCTGCAATATAACAGCATCGGTACCAATATTGCGTAGGACCAAACGTGTAACTGTGCTGACATTTCACCTTCTCATCAATTCAGGTAAAGCACCGCTAATTAAAGCCGCTAGTTCAAATGTGGTATCAGATGAAAGGGCTCTGGCTAAGCTAGATTTGAATTTCAGAAAAAGCTTGAGATCTCCAATTTTTGTTCTGAATTTTCGTTGAGCGCGCCCGACTCGCGCTTGTCCCGTTTTGTAAAAATGGAATCTAAAAGAGTAGCGACCTTTACATGACTTTACCCACTTAAGCTTATTGTTATGTTATAGCCAAATATACAGCGTGGCAGCGCTCTTTTTACGGAAACAGCATATAGGTAAAATATTTTAAACCCATACCATATAAGAAATTAATCAAGATACCTCAACAGTTTAGGATTGACGATGTTTATTCATACGTGTATTTCGTGTGTCGCAGTTACGCATAGATACCAATAACGTAAAAACATACTACTAAAGGAATACTACTAAAGGTTAAACAACTTTGAACTTTGCTGCCATAACTACGATTCGATTTCGGAATAAGGCGGTTTCCCTTTGATAGGTTTATATGTTCGTCGTGTCGTTTTTGACAAATGGCGTTTTATTTTACAACGATAATTTTAGTGATTTTTTTTGCTAAAATCACATTTTTCTTCTTGGGGAAGAAAAAAATTGTATTAGGCACAGGTACAGATACAGTAATTAAAACTGTGGTTTCATTTAAAATGGTGCTGACAAAAACACTGTATAAAGTCATTACAAAAATGGTAGCTTGTGTTTTATTCTCATGTATAAGCTATATCATTGTAAAGTTTCATCCAAATTAATTTAATCGTTTTTTCCGTGAAAGTGGAACAAATATTCGTTCTCACATGCAGGCAAGGATAAAAGGAAGATGGAAATTTAATATTTTCATTTATCTCATTCTATATTTTTACTTCAGCTATACATTGAACAAGATAAATAAATAACAGTACAAGTGCTTTTATTTAGGTATAATATTTTTTTTTTTTGGGATTTGAAACAAATAAGCAATATTTGTTTCAAATCTCGCAAAACACTTGTACTGTTATTTATTTATTCATGCGAATAGAACTTAAAATTACTTGAAAAAAATACTGTATACGCAGTCATGCTCTGTCGATATCCCAAATTACTAACTGTCACTCTACATTTTGGATTCGAGCCAACGTTACCTATAAGTTATACCAAACTGGAAAATAAATATAACACAAAATATAGTTATTCAGTATTCCATATTCCGTCCGATTCTAATGAGTAAGGTATTAAAATGCTGCGCTCATGATGGTAACGTTTACCTTAAATGCTTACGGAGCAAATACATATACAAATAAAAAAATCTAAAATGTTATGTTATTAAACTATACTATATAACACGTCGAACGAATGAGTGATGAAAAAAAGATTTATGATGGAAAATTGAGCAGTAAGAGAGGTAGAGGACACCTCGGTTGACCTTCGAAAACACAGTATCAAAGATACTGGAGGAAGGTCACGTAAAAAGCATGAGGAACCCCGGAAGGCATGTATGAAGAGTTTGACGACAGTGGACAAATCAAAAGAGGTATGCAGAGACCGTAGCGTTTGGCACTCCGTTTCCTCTGACTACCCCGCTAGGGATACAGCGTAAAGCTAGAATAAAATAGAATAGAATAGTAATATATACACTACCGACTCAGGTGCTTCACGATTGCATTTACTGCTCGGAGAGTCTTTCAGCTTAAACCGTACAGATATTCAGCAATGCCTCCGTGGCCCGTCAACAACTTTACCTATTTCTCTCGTTAATTGATTTTTAAGTTTTCCCCAATTGACCTCACCAGGAAATGGCCTAAATTTGATTTTTTAGTTAAACCAGTGATGATCTCGAGTCACTTAAAATACTGACAGTCGTTGCTAACTACCACGTTCTTTATCTTATCACTTTACAATATTAAAATACATAAAAATATAATATTAAAGTATCCAGTAAAACAAAATGGAAAGTTAGCTTAATATTAAGTCACTTTTATAGCGTCGAATATCGATGAAATCACCAATTTACGTATAGTTTTATACGAGTACGTGTGACTTGGATAAATGCCAAGATATCTTTGTGAATTTTGAACCTACCACACACGATCATACCTTGCACGTGCTGTTGGTTTCTATCGTAATTCTGTAACAAAATATTGCAATATTTTGTCAATATTCTATTTCAAAGTATTATATATAAAAGTTTATTTATAAATGTTGTCCACTCTTATGGCCTAAGATCCCATTGCATGAATCTGCAGGCATTTTTTTTTTTTAATAGAACTTTTTTTTTAGGATTAAACATGAAAGTAGAATAGATTACACTATTGTTGCCTAGAAAAATCTTGCCGTAATCACTTTTAATTAAATTTATGTTATTTCGTTTTTGTTGAAAAATTGCATTAACTTTTTTTTAATGTAAATCCAATGTTATTTAATCTTTTCTTCTTTTAAATCGCATAAGGAATTGTAAAAAGAATGGTTGCCACCTCTCAATCTGCCGCAACCACAGGGTTGCTTGTTTTAAACAGGTCATTTAATTTACACTATGTATAAATATACTATATATAATTTACATACGTTTTTTAAGTAAATTATATTTCTTCTTAAATTAAAGCTTATACATTTCTCAACACTATAAAATATATGGTTATATGGTTGAGTGTAAAATTACTCCCGCAAGTACAGATTGCCATAATTTGAAATATTTGTTTTCGGTTCCGGTTTACTATGAGAATAGAAGACGAGACACACGATGTGCCTTATGTTATAACGAA
>DWLH01001548.1:0-12624 GCA_018249795.1 Heliconius telesiphe telesiphe | reverse complement strand
AAACAGTTCTCCAGAAAACTCCCCATGATAAATGCGGTACAGAACGCACAGCGAGGAGACGTCTCTTCACAAAGTCAAAGTGTCAAGCTTTTCACAGATCATTGGTAACCCAGCGATTCGAACGGCTTTACGTTGTATGCAATTAAATGGGTCAAGCTGATATTAATACTGGGGTGCACCAGTCCAGAGATGACAACAGTACTCAATATTAGGCCGAACCTGGGCCATATACAGGGCCAATCGGCGTTATGACGGCAAGTACTGTCTCGCTATCTTGGTGACCCCCAATTTCTTTGAGGCCAAGTTGGCCTTGCTTTTCAGATGATCGCGATGACTCGAAACGCTAAGGCGCTAAGTAATAGTCAACATGCTATTACTGGGCGCGGCTATATGAGAAGATTAGCGACACGAAAAATGAGGTTTTTTTAGTGGTTAACTTGTGCTGAAACTTCTTGGGGTTGTATTGAACCAAGTTCCTTTCACCCCACAAGGAAACATTCCCGAGGGATGCCTCAACTGTTATTTCACACACAAATTTATTTCAACACTGGACGACGTTTTCGTTAGAAAGATTTGCGCGGCCGGAGTAAATGCTATAATCTGCATAGCAATGAATCCTAGAATCCTCTAATACGTCATTGATACGCAGAAGAAACAGCGTAGAGGGCAGCACGCAGTTTTGAGAAACGCCAGCATACACGGGCATGTATTGGGAGCAAAAATCATCGACAGTGACCTTAATGCTGTGCTCAGTGAGAAAGCTGGCGATTCACTTGCATAAATTCTCGGGAAGCTCTAGGTTTTGCTATTTTAGTAGGATGAAAGTTTTTCAAGGAGCACTCATGCCATACGTGATCGAAGGCCTTCGCCATGACCAAACTAACTACCAAGTAGTAAGGGAGAGATCCTTTACTATCGATAGCCGCATCCCAGCCGAGTTTTAGGTAGACCAGAAGATTAGCGATTGAGTAACCACGGCGGAAGCCATATTGACGTCCATTAATCAGTCGGTGATCCTCCAGACAAGCCTAAAGCTGGCTATTTATAATGCCCTCCATCACTTTCGGGAGCAGGGAAGTGATAGCAATAGGCCTGTAATTAGAAGGATGGATGGATGGACAACACAATTACAACATTATGCTTATTATTTCTAAAATAGCAATACGTAAGTAAAAGTTACGTATGAATTTGCTATATTAGATTATATAAATGGCATGGCACTCATCCAACCCTAAGTCAATTAGAAATTTATATTTATATTACAGATAAGAATAATTACAAACTTATAATTGTATATATCATTTCATACAAAATACATCCATATGCCCGCAAAGTTAAGTTTGTCAAGTTTCGTAAGTTATCCTTCCTGTTGACCTACAATCCTGAAATTGACCCGACGACTCGCATAGACGTATTTTTTTAAAATTTATTTATAAATAAAATTAACAGCAATCTATCTGTCGTAACATACATTATTTCTAATAAATTGTCATATTATATTTATTATTTCTAAAATAGCAAATCCATACGTAAGTTCCAGCATGGCATCCATCCAACCCTAAGCCTGTTTGGTTTGTTACCCGATTACTGTGAATGGATCGCATGCTCATTTAAATAATATATTCTCGAAGTATATTCAAATAAAGAAAGACTGACCTATTTCTATGATAATGCTACTGTTTAAGAGTAGGAAGTCGAATAATATATGATTTTAAAATGAACATTTTGTATTCAATTATATTTGTTAGCCAAAAAATTAGAAAAGACCACTATAATTTACGCATTATTAAAGCCGCTTAGATATGATAAAATAGTTACAATTCTTGTAATATTGCTATGGAACATGGAGTACGTACACTTGGTTCATTTTCTAGAAGTATGATCTATATATATCTTCGGTCTTAACAGACGGACGGACAGACAAACAGACAACAAAGTGATCCTAAAATTCCTTTTTTTTTTGAGGTACGGAACCATAAAAAATAAAAATACATATTGTTACAAATAAATAGTTATTATAATTGTTTTATTATGATAAAGGCGTTTTAATGCAATCTTGAATAAGTAGGTGATGGCTCAATATATGAAAAAAAAAATTAAGTCGTCTATGTTGCCACTGCTTAAAATCCCATAGTGTATAATATTAGTAACTGCCTTCAACTTTAGGTTTTGCTATTTTACGCAAGAAATTTGGAACTTACAATAAATTTATTTAATAATCAATTCACTTATAATTGGATAATATTATTACATAAATTCCGAAATATCAATATTTCGGAATATTTATTTATTATGAATATTGACCTTATAGGTTAAAAAGTAATAGTAACTTAAATAATTTTTTGAATGAAATATATATAAATTTTCCGTTGTTATGTGACTGATAGACAACGCAAAGATTCTAATACATAGAATAGAACGACCAAACATACAGTCTCCTTGGAGAAAGAGAAGATCTCCAGAAACTCCTACGGAAACGGAAAAAAACTAGATTTCCCATTTCATAGTTCACACAAACGAAGCAGGCTGCAACTTTTAAGCATTTAACAAATATAAATTGTGCTTACAATTTACAAATGTCTCAATAAGTCTTCGAAATATTCGCATCAGAGTGCATTTACTACGGTCTGTTTGACCGTAGTAGCCAGCTTACGACCAAGGACGGCAAACGCGTAGCCCGCATTCTTAAGGAAATGTTGTTAGTTGTGCAATCAACTTGCTCTATAAATAAAATCTAACATTTGGTGCTGGAGTTATCAGCTAATAAAGCTGTAAATATGGAGGATTTGTTGCGTTGGTTTTAGTAAATACGAAATTGCAAGGTTATCGTATGACGGGATGTAATTTTTTTAGGGTGATTTCAATGATCTCATAGTATTGTACTGTTTTTAAGTATATCACATACTTGTGGCCAATAACTTGCTATGCGTGAGTAATAAAACGTAAAATCCTGTTTTTCTTCGTCTCCATAGGGATTTCTAGAGTCCTCTCTAGTTCTCACTTAAGTCTCCTAAAGAGATATATATCAAATTGATTCATCAAATTCAGCTGTCATTCAGTAAAGGAAGAGCCTTAAATATATAGATTAAACATATATAACACTATACAATAATGCAATTTAAACAAACTCTACAAAAATATTGTTTAGACTTCTTAAAATATGAAATATTAGATAATTTTGTAATGTATCGTTTGCAATTTTATATATTTATTCTTTTTTATCTTCACGCTATATTTTGCATATAATATAGTTGGCAGAGGGAACCTGGGAAACTAGCGCTAAGACACGTACACCTTCTTATTAAGACACTTCCGTTCCCCAATTACCGCCTAATTCTAGAGTGGCGAAACTCAACACCATAATTTTGTCTCGACACCAGAGAGAAGAAATGAAATTATTCAACATTTAATTTCCTGGAGTAGGAATCAAACTCACAACATGCCTTGTTGTACTTACACGCTTGTGCCCCTGCGCCACGACTGGCTTTATATAAAATTTTAATTGTATATTAAAAGCTATAGTTATTCTAAATGGAAACCTTTAAATATCTCTTAACATTTTTAATGTGTTATTCCACACTTAGGAAAGAAAAATATTTATTAAGAAAATGTATTAAAAATTGTTAGGTTCTCGAGAACGTATAGTTTAGTTGGTCAGAGTGCTTCGACGGTTTCCAAAGAGGCGCGGGTTCCAATCCCGCTACCTTTAAATTTTTATACATTTTCTTAATAAGTATAATTATCTCATAGTGCTAAATAGTGGTCAAAATAAATAAACAAAATTATTGACAATTTTCATTGCTTTCCTGAAGAAAGCTTTCTTGTAAGCTTTACTTTCAATAAATATAAATTTACGTCACCATTTTACATAATAATAGATGTATTTATAAACAGTAATTTTATACTAAACTTACAAATCGGTGTTGCTATTTGAGATAAATTTAGAATATTTATCTACTAGATTACGTTGCAGTCAACCTGACACATTTACTTTAAGACAATATCTAAATATGAGTACAGACAGCAGAAAACTTTATTATATACTTATATTATTATTGAGGCCAGTCGTGTCGCAGAAGCACAAAGTGTGACTGTAAAATCGACTGGTTGTGGGTTCGATCCCCACTCCAGGAGATGAAATATTTACTTAAATTTATATTTCCATTTCTTCGCTCTGGCGTTGAGTTCTGCCGCTCAACACGTAATGCCTTTAGAATTCGGCAGAAAGTTGGGAACGGAGATTCTTAACACTGGGTTCCCTGCTGTGTGCGGGATACAGCGTGAAGCTGATTAATTGATTAAGTTGAGAATTAATTGATTAATTAATTAATTATCATTAATTCTCTAATAGCATCGTGGACAGCGCGCGACTGTAAACGCAGTGATTACAGATTCAATCCCCATTCGAGAGAGTGAGTTATCTGAAGCTTTTATTTATTTTTGCCGTGTTTGTATGTGTGTTCGAGTATGTGAAACCTTGCATGCTCAATTTCATACACATTCCAGAGTGCGATTAAGCAAAAATTTGGATTACATTATTTCTAATAAATTGTCATATTATATTTATTATTTCTAAAATAGCAAATCCATACGTAAGTTCCAGCATGGCATCCATCCAACCCTAAGCCTGTTTGGTTTGTTACCCGATTACTGTGAATGGATCGCATGCTCATTTAAATAATATATTCTCGAAGTATATTCAAATAAAGAAAGACTGACCTATTTCTATGATAATGCTACTGTTTAAGAGTAGGAAGTCGAATAATATATGATTTTAAAATGAACATTTTGTATTCAATTATATTTGTTAGCCAAAAAATTAGAAAAGACCACTATAATTTACGCATTATTAAAGCCGCTTAGATATGATAAAATAGTTACAATTCTTGTAATATTGCTATGGAACATGGAGTACGTACACTTGGTTCATTTTCTAGAAGTATGATCTATATATATCTTCGGTCTTAACAGACGGACGGACAGACAAACAGACAACAAAGTGATCCTAAAATTCCTTTTTTTTTTGAGGTACGGAACCATAAAAAATAAAAATACATATTGTTACAAATAAATAGTTATTATAATTGTTTTATTATGATAAAGGCGTTTTAATGCAATCTTGAATAAGTAGGTGATGGCTCAATATATGAAAAAAAAAATTAAGTCGTCTATGTTGCCACTGCTTAAAATCCCATAGTGTATAATATTAGTAACTGCCTTCAACTTTAGGTTTTGCTATTTTACGCAAGAAATTTGGAACTTACAATAAATTTATTTAATAATCAATTCACTTATAATTGGATAATATTATTACATAAATTCCGAAATATCAATATTTCGGAATATTTATTTATTATGAATATTGACCTTATAGGTTAAAAAGTAATAGTAACTTAAATAATTTTTTGAATGAAATATATATAAATTTTCCGTTGTTATGTGACTGATAGACAACGCAAAGATTCTAATACATAGAATAGAACGACCAAACATACAGTCTCCTTGGAGAAAGAGAAGATCTCCAGAAACTCCTACGGAAACGGAAAAAAACTAGATTTCCCATTTCATAGTTCACACAAACGAAGCAGGCTGCAACTTTTAAGCATTTAACAAATATAAATTGTGCTTACAATTTACAAATGTCTCAATAAGTCTTCGAAATATTCGCATCAGAGTGCATTTACTACGGTCTGTTTGACCGTAGTAGCCAGCTTACGACCAAGGACGGCAAACGCGTAGCCCGCATTCTTAAGGAAATGTTGTTAGTTGTGCAATCAACTTGCTCTATAAATAAAATCTAACATTTGGTGCTGGAGTTATCAGCTAATAAAGCTGTAAATATGGAGGATTTGTTGCGTTGGTTTTAGTAAATACGAAATTGCAAGGTTATCGTATGACGGGATGTAATTTTTTTAGGGTGATTTCAATGATCTCATAGTATTGTACTGTTTTTAAGTATATCACATACTTGTGGCCAATAACTTGCTATGCGTGAGTAATAAAACGTAAAATCCTGTTTTTCTTCGTCTCCATAGGGATTTCTAGAGTCCTCTCTAGTTCTCACTTAAGTCTCCTAAAGAGATATATATCAAATTGATTCATCAAATTCAGCTGTCATTCAGTAAAGGAAGAGCCTTAAATATATAGATTAAACATATATAACACTATACAATAATGCAATTTAAACAAACTCTACAAAAATATTGTTTAGACTTCTTAAAATATGAAATATTAGATAATTTTGTAATGTATCGTTTGCAATTTTATATATTTATTCTTTTTTATCTTCACGCTATATTTTGCATATAATATAGTTGGCAGAGGGAACCTGGGAAACTAGCGCTAAGACACGTACACCTTCTTATTAAGACACTTCCGTTCCCCAATTACCGCCTAATTCTAGAGTGGCGAAACTCAACACCATAATTTTGTCTCGACACCAGAGAGAAGAAATGAAATTATTCAACATTTAATTTCCTGGAGTAGGAATCAAACTCACAACATGCCTTGTTGTACTTACACGCTTGTGCCCCTGCGCCACGACTGGCTTTATATAAAATTTTAATTGTATATTAAAAGCTATAGTTATTCTAAATGGAAACCTTTAAATATCTCTTAACATTTTTAATGTGTTATTCCACACTTAGGAAAGAAAAATATTTATTAAGAAAATGTATTAAAAATTGTTAGGTTCTCGAGAACGTATAGTTTAGTTGGTCAGAGTGCTTCGACGGTTTCCAAAGAGGCGCGGGTTCCAATCCCGCTACCTTTAAATTTTTATACATTTTCTTAATAAGTATAATTATCTCATAGTGCTAAATAGTGGTCAAAATAAATAAACAAAATTATTGACAATTTTCATTGCTTTCCTGAAGAAAGCTTTCTTGTAAGCTTTACTTTCAATAAATATAAATTTACGTCACCATTTTACATAATAATAGATGTATTTATAAACAGTAATTTTATACTAAACTTACAAATCGGTGTTGCTATTTGAGATAAATTTAGAATATTTATCTACTAGATTACGTTGCAGTCAACCTGACACATTTACTTTAAGACAATATCTAAATATGAGTACAGACAGCAGAAAACTTTATTATATACTTATATTATTATTGAGGCCAGTCGTGTCGCAGAAGCACAAAGTGTGACTGTAAAATCGA
The DNA here is from genome assembly GCA_018249795.1 of Heliconius telesiphe telesiphe. Classification (NCBI taxonomy): domain Eukaryota; kingdom Metazoa; phylum Arthropoda; class Insecta; order Lepidoptera; family Nymphalidae; genus Heliconius; species Heliconius telesiphe. The sequence goes on along the minus strand of DWLH01001548.1, from coordinate 5,458 downwards.
CTGGTTGTGGGTTCGATCCCCACTCCAGGAGATGAAATATTTACTTAAATTTATATTTCCATTTCTTCGCTCTGGCGTTGAGTTCTGCCGCTCAACACGTAATGCCTTTAGAATTCGGCAGAAAGTTGGGAACGGAGATTCTTAACACTGGGTTCCCTGCTGTGTGCGGGATACAGCGTGAAGCTGATTAATTGATTAAGTTGAGAATTAATTGATTAATTAATTAATTATCATTAATTCTCTAATAGCATCGTGGACAGCGCGTGACTGTAAACGCAGTGATTACAGATTCAATCCCCATTCGAGAGAGTGAGTTATCTGAAGCTTTTATTTATTTTTGCCGTGTTTATATGTGTGTTCGAGTATGTGAAACCTTGCATGCTCAATTTCATACACATTCCAGAGTGCGATTAAGCAAAAATTTGGATTACGACTTCAATTCTGATGGCAATAAAATATTATATAATCAATATAGTTGTCAATCCAAAACGGCCGCCGCAACAAAATAGTTTATAGCTTTTCGCCGTATCCTGCACATAGCAAGATAGGCAGAGAGAACCTGGGAACCTAGTTACCCCAATCCCTTGCAAGATTCTTACGACCTCCATCTTCCACTAAATTCTCGAGATATTGCGTGGGGAGTGGCGAAACTCAACTAAATTATGTCTCAACTTGCTTTATGTGAAAACTTTATTTTACTACTATTTACTTACTAGAATCTATAAAATATAGTAAAATATTACATACTTTATAAATAAATAACAAATATTTAATTCAAATTCCTATACAAATTTACAATTGTAAGATAATAGATAAGAGGTACGAGAGGCCGTGAAAAAGACTAGTTAATTAATTATTATATCTAATTTCATTAAGTCCCAATAAGGGCCCTTATATCGATTTTGTGTTGGAATTTAATCAGAGTTTCCAATTAACAAAATTAATATGCTGTTGTAGTAAATATTTCAGGACACCAAATACTATAGTAATAATACAATTAAATATTAATTAACGTGCGCCAGTCGTGGCGCAGGGGCACAACGTGTGACTGTAAAATCGACTGGTTGTGGGTTGGATCCCCGCTCGAGGAGATGAAATATTTACTTAAATTTAATTAATTTAAATATTTCACTCTGGTGTCGAGGTAAAGCGCGGCGTTGAGTTCTGCCACTCAACACGCAATGCCTCCAGAATTCGGCAGAAAGTGTGACTTAACAATAAGTTATCTCTGCTAACACTGCTGTGTGCGGGATACAGCGTGAAGCTGATTTATTTATTTTTATTTATTAATTTTTAGTATTAAAATATAATATGTAAGTTTAGTTCGAAATATGTTTTATTTTTAACATAATATTCAAGTGAAATACTTTTATTTTTGTTATTTTCAGCTTTATGCTGTACCCCACATGTATCAGGGTAGCTAATAGGCCTAGTATTGAGACACTCCGTTTCCCACTTTCCGCAAAATTCTAGTGGAGTTGCGTGTTGAGTGGCGGAACTCAAGCGCTTTGTCTTGACACCAAAATGAAGACAGGAAAATATGAAATATTAAATTTCTTCGAGTGAGAATCGAACTTATAACTTCTGCCTCTGCGCCACTACTGACGCAGTTTGAGTTATTAAAGGTAATTTTAAAATTTTTTTTTTTTCAAAGTATACCTATATATTAACTATATAGTTGCATAATAAGTATTTATTGCATAATGTCCCAGGTTCAATTTAACTGTAAGAAGCTTATTAGACCGTTAGTCTATAGATGGGTGTGAAAATGACTGCTCGAATTAGCTGAGTAGCTTCATGGACACGTTCTATGAGACAGTTATGATGGTGGTTGCCCACGTTCTGCATAATATTTGAGACATTTTGTTCTGACATATTGGCGGATCTCAACGCCGCGCATTGTTTATTGGAACAAGAACAATCTACCTACCCATATCATGTGCGAGAAAAAGCGAATGTTGCTAGTATTTATATAGGATAAATATGTATTCATTAATAGGCGTGTAGCGCCACTAAATTAGCTACAACCTCCGAGTACTTTCTTCATACATTATACATTACGTAGATTTGTATCTACACTATTTAGAGCAGGTTTTCCTACAGATGCACTTAAGTAACATTGACAAATAATGTATTATTTTGTTTTTTTTTTTCAATGTTACTTATGAATTATAGTGAGGACGGTAAAGGCGAAGGTTGCGAGTTCTTTTCCCATTTGGGGGTGCGGAATAGTTTTATTTCCTTACTCTGGTATTGGCATAAAAATTCAAAGAATATATCAGACTGGTTCCGCAAATTACCCCGCATGCACGCACGCATGTATACAAAAAAAAATACTGTAGACCTACTACATTAAAATTATGATTTTTAAAAAACTAGTCGGTACTTTAAACTTTCCCTCAAAATCTGCTCGTATTGGATTAGATTCAATTAAATATTTAATATTTTAATCTTTTTCTAAAGTATTATTCCACCCTTAGAAGAGAGTAATACTTTTTAGAAAACTTAAAATTTGAACGGGATTTGACCTCGCGCTTCTTGAAAATCGTCCAAACTCTCTGACCTTGGACTTATTAGACCATACGTTCTCATCGAGCTACGCCGATTTTTTTATAAGCTTGTTACAACTTATTTCTGTTGTTAGGGATCATCACTGTTTGAGATTTTTACAAATTTCCACTACTCAAAGATAATTATTCTGAATTATCGTTTTGGCAAGAGAGAATACTATTTATTTAATATTTTTACATTTTTAAATTGTTGTTCCATACTTAGCGATTAAATATTTGTAAACGATACAAATAAGTTGTAACAATGTAAGTATAAGAAAATAATAAGAACTTGGCGTGGCTTGACGAGAACGAATGCACTAGCGGTCAGAGCGCTTGGACGGTATTCAAGAGGCGCGAGTTCAAATCCCGCTACATTCAAAATTTTATACGTTTTCTAAAAAGTAATATTTTCATTTCGTCACTCTGGTAACGAGCTTGCTGGCCGAAAGTGAGAAACGGAAATGTTCCCAAATTCCTTTGTCTAGACAAAAGTTGCTATAAAAAAATACAAAAACAAATACAGATAATACAAAAAACTATAAATTATAGAATATAAATTTCACATTCTAAAAGACAAGTTCTTCAATTCAAAACGAAAGTACTTAATAGTTAGACTAAACAAGAGCTGTCTTTAGACGAGTTCTAACAATGGCGATCCCGTTGACGTTCATCTGTCATCGTCTCTCTGAAGTCTGACCTCTTCCTTGAACTACTTGAAAGCTCAATCATCAGCGACCATCATAAAATTTACTGCGAATAATCGATATTAATTCCTACAATCGATATCTGAGTGAATTTAAAATCGATTTGTTTGTATTTGTCAATTTGCACAATTGAGTAGATGATGAAATTTGAAAATAAGTTTAAAACGTAAACAGAAGAAAGATAAGACAAGAAAAAGCTTATAAAGTCTATTAGTAAAAAAAAATTGTTTTATGTATTTTTTATTATTATTATCATTAGATTTATACGTTAAAAAATCGATTTTATTATTTACATCTAAAGAAAAGAAAAGTAGAGATTTGATATGTAGCCTACCTACTTAAGAAAAGAAGGAGCGCTAATAAAGAATTTCTTGAAATTCCTATGTTAATGAAAAAATATATATATTTTCTTTTTTAAGTATTAAAGTCCCCCGCAAACCAAGTTGCGAGCGACGATTAGTCTTATAAAGACTATTACACGAAACAACGCCAGCATTCCAACAATAATATTATCTTTTACACTAAGAAACAATAGTAAAACATTGCTTGTTGTATAGCACAAGGGAGCTGTTATATTAAAATTTCAATTTATATGTAAATCGTAAACTATTATTTTCTATATAAGTCGTTAGCAATATCCATGTAATATGAAGGATGCTCTTCATTTTAAGTAGCTTTGAACAATTATTATAGTTTTCTTACGCAATACTTATATCTTGCATCGTGGTGAACTGGAAGGTCTCGTGAGGCACCACTCTCCTTTTTTCAGAACAAACTTTTTGTTTGTAAAATATCTGGGGTGCGAACCAAACCACTCTAGGTTGGGCATGACAGACCCGGTTCCCCCTCTTCCTGCGCCCATGGCAAGCCATTCATATTCGGGATTTATTTAATTACAACATTTTATCAACGGCCAATTTTGAGGCCGGTCGTGGCGCAGTGGCACAGGGTGTGACTGTAGAAATCGACTGGTTGTGGGTTCGATCCCCACTCGAGGAGATGAAATATTTACTTAAATTTATATTTCCATTTCTTCGCTCTGGTGTCGGGGCAAAGCGCGGCGTTGAGTTCTGCCACTCAACACGCAATGCCTCCAAAATTCGGCAGAAAGTGGGGAACGGAGTGTCTTAACACTAGGTCCCCTCTGCCTACCCTGCTGTGTGCGGGATACAGCGTGAAGCTAATTTAATTTAATTTAATTTAATTTAATTTTATCAACTCATTTCTCACCCAAGTTGAGTGTCGGATTTCACGCCGCACTATGTTACCAGAGAGGGAAAATGAGAAATTTTTACAGTCAGACGCTGTGCAGTCACACAACTCACGCCAACTTAGTGCTGTAATAATACCGTAACGTGACGCTAAATAAATGGACTAACAAATAGATTCTAATAATTTCAACGCGACGTGAACGATACGATTTGCAAGATTATTGTATTGTATTGTATTGTATAAATTAAGTGGAATCAAAATATTTTAATTTAAATAGACTTCTAAGGCCTTCAAGCACTTTCGAATCGTTATTTAGCAAAGAAATGCCAGTGTTGCCAGTCCAATAGAAAACTACTATCAGCTCGGTTTTTTATATAAATATATTTTATATCATCATACAATTATCACAATATTTATAGCGTCACGCTGTATCCCACATAATATATAAGGGTAGGCAAAAAAAATCTAGTGATCTAAATCTAAATCTGAAAATCTAAAAATCTAGTGTTAAGACACTCCATACACCACTTTCTGCTCCATTAGGAGGCATACCATAGCGAGGAAACGGAAATAACTCAACCCTCCGAGTGGGAATCGAACCTGCATCGAGGAAATCGAACAACTAATCATGCCTAGTATATATATAATTTATTATATTAGCAATAAAGATAGTTTATAAAATATAATAAATATCATTATAATAGTATATTATAAACGCTAAAGCGCACTCACTCTCACACACGGCTCGTTGGTTCAGAAATAATGTTACACAAATAGACCGTTAGCGCCTTGCACTTGCACGCCGAATTGACTTCGATTGTAGTAACCCGTGTCTGTACTTCACTAATAATAACGATTATAAAATTAATGAAGATATCGATTTTATTGAGAGTGAAATAACTATATATTATGAAATAATATACATATTGTATAGTATGTCAGTCGATCAGCACAACATCACAGCACAGGTTCGATGCAGATTTGTAACAA
>DWLH01001547.1:0-12625 GCA_018249795.1 Heliconius telesiphe telesiphe | reverse complement strand
TATTTGGGCTTCGGTCCGGCGTGTTATTCAAACCCAGGACCATCGGAGAACCGATGGCGCCCGAAACGAGGCACGCCACTGGCTATCATGAGCCAGAGGCGCGTGATGCTTTTGTGTTTTGCGTACTGAATTAGTCCAGTAAAAAAAAGTAAAATAATCAGTTTTTGTTTTTTTTTTGCTCCATACTGTATCTCACACATAGTAGGGTAGGCAAAAGAACCTCGTTTAAAAACATTCCGTTTCCATTGAAATATATTCGTTTTTCATCACAATCGAAGCCAGTCATGTCACGGCGGCACATGGTGTGGCTGTAAAACTGATTGGTTGTGGGTTCAATTCCCACTCGAGGAAATGAAATATTTATTTAAATTAATATTTTTATTTCTTCGCTTTGGTGTTGAGGCAAAGTGCGGCGTTGAGTTCCGCCCCTCAACACACAATGCCTCCAGAATTTGGCGGAAAGTGGGAAACGGAGGTTCTTGACACTTTCTTTCTTTATTGTTGTATTATTTCTGTATTATCGTGCTTTAAAAAAAAGTTCAGTTTCACGCTGTATACCGGACATAGCAAAGTAGGCAGAAAGAACCTAGTGTTAAGACACTCCGTTCCCCACCTTCTGCCGAATTTTGGAGGCATTGCGTGTTGAATGGCAGAACTCAACGCCGCGCTTTGCCTCGACACCAGAGCGAATAAATGAAAATATAAATTTAAGTAAACATTTCATCTCCTCGAGTGGGGATCGAACCCACAACCAGTCGGTTTTACAGTCACACCCTGTGCCACTGCACCACTACTGGCCTCATAGTTTATTTGAGTTTCAAAATAACATTTTTAAAGGGTTCTTTCTTTGTCTAAGTTTCTATCCCTACCCTTAGCTTCACACTGTATCCCTAGTGGTGTAGTCAGAGAGAACGGAGCACCAAGCTCTACGGTCTCTACATACTCAGTCATCAACCTCTTCATGCATGCCCTCCAGAGGGTACCTAAGCTTTTACGTGACCTTCCTCCAGTATCTTTGATATTGTGTTTTCGAAGGTCAACAGAGGTTTCCCCCTACCACACTTACCACTCACTTTTCCTTCATAAATCTTCTTGCTATTCTTTAATCATTCAATCATTTGTCCAAACTAATCGAGCACGTTCTTCTTTATTCTCATCGTACCATCCTACGAAGAGATCACATCTCTACAGCATTTATTTTTCTTTCATTCTTCTTCTGTAATATCTACGTTTCGCTGCTGTACTGCGTCTATAACTGCTGCTATAACAGCATCGGTAACAACACTGCTTCGTGGACGGCCAAATGTACAACTGTGCTAACGTTTTGCCGTCTAATCAATGCAGCTAAAGCACCATAAGCCCTGTTACCAGCAGCCTTCCTGCATCCATCTCGTATCTTCCATCTCTACTGAACATACTTCCCAAATATACCGCTTTATTCACTAGTTCTTATATCTACGACTTTACCTAATATGATTTAAGAAATACAATCTAGGGTAGTACTGACACTACTGACATTTTTATGAATTATAAATGATCTTAAAAAGTACTTGTAATAGCCTAATCGAATAAAGAATATAAAGAAATGTTCCCCAAACAAGAGTTGTTGAATTCTTATATATATAGACATCAGACTGAAGAATGTTAATATTTTTACCAATTTAATACTTTAAGTGAAGATAGAAGTAAGGAAATTTATTATAAAATATTCTCAAAGCTTCATAAATTTAAAGTGAGCTAAGAAATACATCATTTAAATTTAATTTTGTATATTATACTCATTCCCAGTTTGCTTTTATTTTCAAAATAACAAATGTTATAATAGTAATTTTTATCCATTATGGAGATTAAAATTTCAAAGTATGAATATGTTTATACTCATATCTACGTAACAAATTTTACCTAACTGCAGACGAAAAAGGTTGACGCTGTATTTTATGTATGACAGACGGAACTTAGTGTTAAGACACGCCGTTCCCAACGCTTAATTTTCAAGACATTGCGTAGCTCATGACATCGCTCTGTCTTGTTACGATTGCGAGAAAATCAAAAGAATTCTTTATCTTATGTGGGAATCGAACGTATATATATATATATATTTATATATATATATATATATAAGGTATTTATTATAATTACATACAATAAATAGAAGACATTCATCGTTACCATATACAAAGAAAAACAGGAAAAACACGGCAAAAGGAAAAGAAATATTCTTTTATTATTACCCTATCTGTTGTTTTTTTCTCTAATACTAAATTATTTATTTGTATTTAGCAAAATCGACAAATCCTTAGGTAGTCGTTATTGTATTTTATCTACAAATATTTTCTCACTTGACTAAGATGAAATCTTGAAACGAAGTTGGAAATATTAAATATATCAAGTGGGAATCGAATCCAGAACCCGTTGCGTTTACGGTCGCACGCTTTAAAACCCCACGGTCTGTAGTGTGAAATACAAATGTGTAACTACTATTTATTACATTCACGCTAAATTCAACATATAGCGGGATGAAGCACCTGGTGGTAAAACATTCCGTTCAGCCCTTTCCGTTCATAAGAGACATTGCGGCGTAACCACTTAGGTAATGTCTAGTGACCAGAGCGGGAAATGAAGGTAGTAATTTCCCCCGAGCGGGAATCAAACCTGCAAATGTTGCGTTTACAATCAGACATTGTACTACGTACTTATACTTATATACAAAACCACAATATACATACATACATATACTATATATGTATGTATATATTAGAGGTGTCAATAAGAACAAAACCAAACGTTAATTATATTTAATATCTGTAGTAAAGTGAAACTAAAATTTTCATAGTATTTGTTATAGACCGATGGTATCTCGGTTAATCTAATTGATTGATCAAACAGAATCTCTGAAATCAAAGGCTTCAAAATAAATGCACTCAACCTGTCATTCCATTCGGCGCTATTCGACCATTACAGCGTTCAAACACTCAATATTCTTTTTTTATTCAAGTTTTCAACTAACAGTAGGCAAAAGGAACTTAGTGTAAAGACACTCACGCACTTTTTATTAAGACACTTACGTCCCCTACTTTCCGTCAAATTCTTGAGGCATTGCGTGTTGGGTGCGTAACCAGAGCGAGGATATGAAAATATTAATTCCCCCAAGTGCGAATCGAACTCTCAACCTTACGTATACAGTCATATGCTTGTGCCCCTGCGATTTGACGGTCATAATTTTATTATAAATTAAAAATTAAAAAAATTAAATCAACTTCACGCTGTATCCCGTACACAGCAGGGTAGGCAGAGGGAACCAAGTGTTAAGACACTCCGTTCCCCACTTTCTGCCGAATTCTGGAGGCATTGCGTGTTAAGTGGCAGAACTCAACGCCGCGCTTAACGTCGACACCAGAGCGAAGAAATGGAAATATAAATTTAAGTCAGTATTTCATCTCCTCGTGTAGGAATCGAACTCACAACCAGTCGGTTTTACAGTCACACTTCGTGCCGCTGCGCCTCGACAAGCCTTTCTATTATATTATATTTTTTTAAATATTGAGGACCAACGCTCAGATTCCTTAAAAAATAAGATTAAAATATTGAAGGAATAGGTGAATAATGGTTGAATATAAAATAATTATTGAATACAAAACCTATAAAACTTATAATAAAATATGCGCACAATTCACTGGAAGCCATTTCCTTTCAATTGGATTTATAGAAAAAAAGGTTAATTATTCCCTATTGCGAAATGAATGACGCTTGAACGCAATATAAAACATTAGATAATACATTTATTTTTTCACGTATATTGCGAGAAGGGAACATGGGAACCTAGTATTAAGACACTTCGTTTTTCTTAACCCGCCGTTGGTGACGTGTATGTATGTGATACCGGGTGGTTCGGAAAAGTCCCATAATTTTTAACACCCCATTTTGGGAATTCGAGTACCTGCCTCATTTTACGTCTCCAGCAGTTACTTCTCTCCATAACGACACCACGAACTCAAGTTCCCGAATAAATCAGCTTTTTGTATAACTTTATTGATATTCTATAAAATATGTAAGAAATTTATATTTTGATTCAGAATGTCTTACAAAAACGGATAGCGTTGGCTCAAAAAGCCCATACTATTTGTTGAAGATTTGTCACAAGCATCGTCAAAAAAAGCTATATTTTAGTACTTAATTACATATAATTTATAATTTTTCAATATATATCTAAATAGTCATTTAAAATTAGAAATATAACAGTTCTAAATACTACATAATATGTGTATTCTCATATTGTTCACCGAATCTCATTTTCCCCAAGGCACTACGTTTTTTTATTACGCCACTCAAAATAAAATGCCTTGGGGTAAATTAGGCAGAAAGTGGAGAACGGAGTATCTTAAACGTGCATCCAAAAAAGAAAATAATATACGTACACTAGTATATATACAAGTATGTACGAGTAGGTACATAATATATTATTATGTTTAAATTCAGATCAGTCGTGGCGCAGGGGCACAATTATGTGATTGTAAACACGACTGGTTGTGGGTTCGATCTCCTGTCTAAAAAATGAAAATATTTATTTAAATTTATATTTTCATTTCTTGGGTGTCGAGGCAAAGCGCGGCGTTGAACTTGAACTCCGCCATTCAACACGCCTCTGAAATTCGGCGGAAAGTAGGGAACGGAGTGTCTTAACACTATGTTCCTTGTGCATACCTTGCTGTATGCGGGATACGTATGAAGCAATATTATAAAATATAGTAATAATGTTGTATGGATTATAATATACTAGTAGCCAACGTACGATAATAACTGCATGTTTTCAAATTACCGGAACCGGAAAATATACTCAGAAACTGAGCGCTTTGAAATTGAATATTTATTTACGTATATAAGCTGTAAATTTTTAAGTATTTAAAAAGCAAATGCATTAATTTAAAATGTTAAAATTATTGCAATATCTATAATAAATTGCAATATACACTTGCATTAATTTCTGCTGTTATTTTTAATTATCGCATAAAAACAAAGCTCTATCTATAGTGGGAACCTAATGTTAAGAAACTTTGTTCCCCACTTTCTGCACAATTTACAAAACATTGCGTGTCTAGTGTTAGAACTCAATGCCATGTCGTATTTTCTTACCAGAGCGAAGATCTCTCTCATTTAACATAATATTAAAAACGTATATAATTCATACAATTAATAATCTGTTTAGGTCAATCGTAGAGTCCAAGTGTGTAACTATATAAACGTGTCGGGTTGTGGGTTCAATTCCTAATTGGAAAATTCTGGTTTCCTAATGATAGATATGAGTTCCATCACTCAACCCGCGATGCCTCGGTGTAAAATGGGTAACGGAAGAGTGATAAAAGAAAACTGTCTTAAAACACTAGGTTCCCTTGCCTACCCTACTATATTCCGGATATATTTTGAAACTAAAAAAAAAATATAACGTAACATCTTTTCATAATAATAATAATAATCAAAAATTAAGCCATACTTAAGCTTTCGTCTAACTTTTATCAGATGGAAATGATTTTTTTCTTTACAAATAGCGATAAAAGGTCCCTTTGTTAATTGTTCCTTGATTTTAATAAAGGCTTATCTTAAATCTCTTCGCAGTCAAAATTTGCTTTACGATCAGTAATCTTAAAATCAACTAACAATGCTGTTATGGTATGATTGAAATAATTTCGTGTGGTATGCATTCGAAGCCTACTATAATAATATTATTATTGTTTTTAGCTTCATGCTGAATTTTGTATATAGGTAAGCAGAACCTAGTGCTAAAACAGTTTAATGCTCATTCACACATTTTAATTATACTGTGACAATTTTTTAAGCTTTACATATCCACCATTCGCTATCTGTAGCACGCTGTATCCCGCAACAGAATACACAGATGGAACCTGGGAACATAATGTTAAGACACTGCATATTGAGTGGCGGATTGAACTTAATGCGACGCTTTACCTTTTTACCAGAGCGAGAAAATGGGGGTATTAAATATTTAATTCCCCTGAGTGGGAATCGAAACCACAAGCGGTTGCGTTTAGAAGCTCACGCATCTCTGAGCCACGACAACCTCAACTTATCCTACTGCGGTATAAAGCGTGTATCATATCGTATATATATATAAATGTAATATCGTATTTAGTTAAATAAATAGGCAGCCGTAATGCTAAGTGGTTTTTGATAATGGCCCTCTCCATTAGTTAATTAAGACGGAGGATAGAAAATAATAAAAAAAATAATGAACCTAAAATCTTTTAGAGATTCAGAGGTAACATATCTTAAGAAAGTTAAATTTGCAACACATGATTTGTGTGACCGATATCAGTTATCAGCAAGCCGTAACCCACCAAATCTCGACACATTATTGAAAATATTGAACAATACCGTGGTACACTACCGTCATAGGGCCGAGGTCAATAGTGTCTCTCTGCATTCATCCTACATTAAGTCGCACGAGATAGAGACTACAGTATAAACTCCTACGGCTATGCTTTCAACGATAAAAAAAGTGTCGACGAAAACGCATAATGCCACCACACTGTTGTATAGTACCATAAATCGTCAATTATATCGTCGTCATCATACACTAGTCGCACGTAGAAACTACAGTATAACCAGTTACATATATGTCCAACTCCATACAAGCATCGCTCACACCGCGAGTCAAAATTAAACACGATATAACCAGCATTAATTTCTAATGTTAATTTTATTAAGGACATTTAACAGTATAATAATACTGTAATTACGAGTAGGTACACGTTGAGCTCCCTTTGCAACTCAACGTGTCGCCCCTACACGTATTTTGCATTTATAAAAAAATCGATCTTAAAAGATCTTGTCATTATAGGCTTCACATTATTAAATTTTATTTATTATATTATTTGGTCTTTATGTGCATCATATTTATTTGTATCGTAGTACTTAAGAGTTTGACTCGACCGCTTCAAACTGTTGCGACACTCGGGACGACGATACGTGAACCAGTCTAGATTAATATGATATTAAAAATATATAGATTGTATTATTAATAATTAATGTTATTTATGTGTATTGCCATGCATATATATTTGTTAAATACATCATACCTAAGGTACGTAGTGTTACAATATCTACATTGCTACAACAAATTTAGTTGTAACTCCACGACAACTCAAAGCAAGTTCAATTGAAATGCAAAACGTCTCCAGTCTTGTAACACGTGTATCGTTAGTTACTTATATATGGTATGCTCATTAAGATTTAGGTGAATTTTATTTCAAAATATTTTATAAGGTCCACCAACAGAATATACACAGTACATGAATATAAAATAATAATAAAAAAAAATACATTGCGAAGTGTTATTTCCTTTACAGGTAGACACAACATGCGCCAATAGTATACTTTTTTGTTAATTTACATTTTTCTTAATATCTTTAAAATTACTTTTAAACAAAATTTTATTATTACATGAGAATGAAATAAAAAAATAAAAAAAATGAATGATGAAGAAAGAAAATAAAAAAAACTGTTTTACTAGCATAATTATGAGCATAAAGCTACCACCAGCTAAGAAGGCAATAGTAGTACTGCTGAAAGTTAGCTAAAAACTCAATAGTTACTTTTTTCTCACTAGTTTTTACTTTATTGAGGTTATACTTTATTGAGGCTTTCTCTTTTATTGAGGTTATAGTATTATTGTTTAAAACAATAATTCATTGGTAGTTATCCTGCATGAAATTTAAGATTTCAATTGAAAATATTTTTATCCTTCAAATATTCTGGGATATTATAATAAATAAATAAATCAGCTTCACGCTATATCCCGCACACAGCAGGGTAGGCAGAGGGAACCTAGTGTTAAGAAATTCCGTTCCCCACTTTCCGCCGAATTGCGAAGGCATTGCGTGCTGAGTGGCGGAATTCAACGCCGCGCTTGGCCTCTACACCAGAGCGAAGAAATGAAAATATAAATGTAAATAAATATTTCACTTTCTCGAGTGGGAATCGAACCCACAACCAGTCGATTTTACAGTCACACTTTGTGCCTCTGCGCCACGACCGGCCTCAGCTAATAAGCTTTCTTAATTAACGCTGTTTTTTACAGTTACTTTAAATTTTTGCAATGGCTATTTGAAAACATTGCGGAATACTATTATAAACAAGTATAGTTAGAATCATACATTATTTATACTATACTAATATTATAAATCAGAAGAATTTGTTTGGTTAAATGCGCTAATCTGAAAATCAAGAACTAATGCTTCGAAATGATAAAATGCTTTTACGTTGCAAAGTCCATTTATCGAGAAAATCTATATAGCCTTCCACGCTACATAGCATATATATGCTATGTAGATCATGTTAATCCCTTCGATGTAATCCACTGTACCTGAGGTCATTGTTCCCTCGAGTATTATATAATTTGCTCTCAACTCTGAGATCGATAATGAGATGCCGCTTTTATTCAGAGAATATTGAAACGGTACCTCAAGATCAATCTTATAGGTGGGAGCGGTTTATACTCTATTCTTAATTTCCTTAATGAGGCCCGCGTAGTTGGGTATAAACATGTGGTTGTAACGTGACGGTTGTGAGTTCAATTTCCATTAGGAGGAATGAATAATTATTACTTAATATTTTCATTTCTTGGTTGTGATATAAAGGCAATAGCGCAGCGTTGAGTTCCGCCACTGAAAAAATAACCATTATACTGTATCGAATTGAAAAAATATTATTGTGTTGGATAGTTCATTTCTCGAGGAAGGGGCTGTGTTACATCAGATTTATAATTTCAATGCTGCTTGAAAAAACCTAGCTGCTTGAAAAGCTTGTATTAAATAATATGTAAAGAGAATTTAGTGATCAATCACTACATTTTATCCCTCACTGTCATTGAACATGTAAAGCGTACTGTTATTTGAAGTCTTGCCCTCACTAAAAAGCATATCTTTTTTTTTTTTTTATGGAAAAGACAAGGCAAACGAGCGTTCGGGTCACCTGATGGTAAGTGATCACCGCCGCCCACGACCCCGTGCAACACCAGCGGAGCTACAGGTGCGTTGCAGGCCTTTAAGGTGTGTTGGGCGCCAGAGCCCGGCATTACCTGATGCGAAACGCACTGACATAGAGCCACTACTTCACGCCGGTTTTAAATGCCGGGGGTGGTCATGATCCGGTCGAGTCTGCCCATGCGTGTTGCCATTGATGGCGACGTGACTCTACCACACGTTTTGCAGTGTAGGCAGAAGGGAACCTAATATTAAGACTCTACATTCTATATTTTCGAGACCTATGCATGTTGCATGGCGGATTTCAACGCTGCGCGACCTAATCGTAGCACAGCAAGAAAATGATAGTAATTTTTCCATCAAGTGGAAATCGAACCTACAACTATCGTGCTTACAGTCATATGCTGGCATATCAAGAGAAGTTATTAACTTTAAGCGGTTTCGTCATTCTGTTTATATAAACATTCTATTCTATACACTCCAATGCTATAATGATCTGTTTACTTATACTGTCTTTCAACGTAGAGGACCCATTTCGTAGCTTAATTTGAATTTTACTAAATAACTTTATATTCTGAGAAAGAATTTGACTTCTAATTTTGTTTTTAAGATAAATCCAAAGTCTAAATTGGATTCGGGACAATCTACAGATTATCATAAGGTAGAATTGTAGATTCTTTTCTCTTTTTTAAGTAGGAAATCGCCTAAAGCAGTGTTTTAAGTAAAACTTTTTCAGACATATGTTTGTTTCATCGTTTATAGATTATTGGTAAATGTAAGTTTTATATTAGGGAGGGAGAGGTTGATATCATTTTATTTTTTTTGTTTGTTTAGAGTAATCTATGTATGTATATGATGTTTAGTAGCGAAACTAAAGGAATAGCTTTACATTTTTTCCCATATAACAGGGTTCTAGTATTACGACTTTTCGCCGAATTTTGGAGACTTTGCTTATTGCGAAGCGGTACTAAACGCCGTATTAGTTAAAATGTATACATGCCCTTGAGTGGGCATCGAACCCATAACACCTACGTTAGCAGTAAGACGCTGCCTCACAGTTCCACGATAACTTTAATCAAACAGTGAAAACTTTTAATAAATTATTATATATCATAAACATTTAAAAAATATATATAATTTTAAAAGCAGATAATGCCGTAAATTTAACGATATATGAATGATTCACACTACATTTAGCAGCAGGGTAGGCAAGGAGAACTCCATATTAAAACACTCCTTTCACCACTTTCCATCGAATTTTCAAGATGTTCGATGGCGTTGAATGGTGTTAATATATATTTTATTAATTAAAACATATTTTACGAGTTCTTTATGTACTGTATAGTACTTTATTGTAATCTTCTATACTACTGAGGTATTTATAATAGTTTTTATAATCTGGACATCCACTAAGAATAGAGTAGGATGAAATAGGGGTTGAAAGTTTTTATAAATTTTTTTTAAATTACAATTTTTATAAAATTTGAAATTCAGACTATTTAAAATATTTCATTGAACACGTGTTTCATTGTTTTTTAGAATTCACCCCCTAAGGGTTCAAATAAGGGGTTCAAAGTTTATATGGAAAAATCTTTAAATCACCACGGATTTTTATAAAAAAATAAATTCAGACTGTTAAAAATATTTTATTGAACACGTGTTTCGTGGTTTTTTTAGAATTCACCCCTAAGGGTGCAAATAAGCGGGCGAAGCCGCGCGCGCCCACTATTAATTTATACATAAGCCAATTAAAATGTCAATTACGCGTGCAAATTACGTGTTTGATGGATATTAGGCCGACCATTTGAATGGCCTGTTAATAGCACGAATCAATAGTCATCCAATGCTTGTAATTAGCATAGATGCTTTTAGTACTGATATACATACAGTATTCAGTTATTTAAATGTTTTTTTAGCTTCACGCTGTATCCCGCATTTAGCAGGATGACAGACAGGGGGAGACAGGGGGAACCTAGTGTTAAGACATTCCGTTACCTGTTTTCAGCCCTATTTTCGAGGTATTGCGTGTTGAGTGGCGGGATTCAAGAAAGAGAAGAAATGAAAATATTAATATAATAAATGATAATTCATTCCTCAGAGTGGGAATCGACCTCCCAACCGTCTCATTACATACGAGTATGTCACATACTTGAGCCACTTCACCTTCACCACGACGGCCTCTACATCTAAGTTTCATTGGTTGATATGTATAGATTAGAGATAATCATTGTGGGTTTTATTTTCTATTATTTTTTGTTAGCTTTACGCTGTATCCCGCATTTAACAGGGTGGGCAGAGGGAGCCTAGTTTTAAGATACTCCATTACGTTCCGCCCAATTTTTGAGACATTATGTGTATTAGTAGCGTAATTCAACACTATATTTTGTTTCAAAGAAAAGTACTTATTAAAAAAACTTATGTTTTCCTAAATGTGAAATAACACTTTAAAAATGTTAAAAACATTTAAAAAATAATACACTAATATTAAGACTCTCTCTTGCCAAACGATAATTCTAAGTAATAATTTTTGGGTAGCGGAAATTTGTAAAAATGTCTGTCTCTACAGAGATGTTAACAACATAAATAAGTTGTAGCAGGTGTATAAGAATTTCAACAGAGCGCGGTGACAACAAAGCTTAGTTGGTCAGAGCGCTTATATGGTTTCCATAGAGGCGCGGGTTCAAATCCCGCTACGTTTAAATTTTTATACGTTTTCTTAATAAGTATTTTTCTTTTCCTAAATGTAAGAATCATACATCATTAGAATTCCTAAGTGTGAAAAAACACTTTATAAAATGTTAAAAATGTAGAATAATGCTTTAAAAATGTTACAACTATATTTTGTCTTACAACTGTAAAATAAATATTTCAATTCCTCGAGTGGGGATCATACCGGCGTTTACTCATTCGAATTGATAAAATGTTTTACCTTGCATAGCCTATTTGTCGAGAAATACTGTAGGCTACGTAGATCATGTTAATCGCTTCAATGTAATCCACTGTACGAGCGGTCAAGGTTACCTCGGGTACGTTAGAACGTGTCATCAGCCACACAATTCTTTTTATTTTAGCCGCACGTAGCAGAGTAGGCAGAGAGAACCTGGGCACCTAGTATTAAGACACCACTTTACCAACAATACAATTTTGTTGCCATTTTTGCTTCTGTTTTCACCGAATTCTGGAATCATTGTGTGGTGAGTGGCGCAACTCAACGCGCTTTACCTCGTTTCCAGAGCGAGGAAATGAAAATATTAAGTATTTAATTTATGCCTCGAATGGGAATCGAACCTACAACCTGTCCCGTTTACAGTCACATATTTGTGGTCCTACGCCGCTGGCCTGGCCTGGCCGCAAATAAGGAAAATCACAATTCTTAAACATTTCCATTTGACAAACGCACGCGCACAAATAATATAAAATCTATCTAATATAAAAACACTGTAATAAGCTGCACGTAGGAGCTAAGAACTCTGTAACACATACAGTACTAGATGCATAAATATTGATAATTATGTATTTGTATTTGACTGTCGTAATATGCTGATGAAATTTTCATCTATTTCGCGCATACTAATATTATAAAACTAAACTAAACATATACTAAAATATTATAAAGATGAATGGGTTTG
>DWLH01001546.1:0-12625 GCA_018249795.1 Heliconius telesiphe telesiphe | reverse complement strand
TAACCCCATGATAAATTCATCTCGATCACCGAATGTAATTACGATAGTCGCCATTCAGAACTTGGAAATTGGAAACTTTAGTGCGGTAAGGATAGGAAATTAGCTGTTAATGTACCATGTGATTACTATACAAAATAATGATAATAAAGTGATAATAATTCAATTCAATTCAAAAAAGTATTAAATTTTTTGTCAATGTTTTCTAAATTAAAATTTTCATTTGAATATTCTTATTTAGTCGTCACCAGCAACTTTGTTTATTTTTTTTTAAGTCAAGGTTAAGTTTGATTTTAATTTGAAGTTAATCAAACAATACTATAACTATGAAAACATTAGCATTTATTAATAAAAGAAATCTGATTACTTTAAATTACAAAAGTAAAAATCTTATTATTTTTTGTATAAAAATAACAACATAAAAGATTTTTTATTATCTACTTAAGTATTTTTTTGCTGAACATAAAAAAATATGACATTTTTTTTGTTTTCAATAAAAATAGTAATAGCCTTAGTTTTTATAGTGAGACCAATCGTAACCTCGTTCTACACAGTCGGTTAAGAAATATGGCCAAGTTCATAGTTTAGGTGCGTGCATCTGCTTTATTTAGAGGGCGGTATAATGTTGACATACAAATTAAGGGTACAAATACTGTATGTTTAAATGATTTGAAAGCATAGCATTAACGTATTTAAATAAGGGTTAATTTTTTAATATCAGTTCATACTTTAATTTATGGTGGAATATATCCATCTCTTTTATTATTTTTGGTAAACAGCGGTAATTTAGTGACAAATCAGTGTTTGCTAAAAAAAAATCAGCTTCACGCTGTATTCCGCACACAGCAGGGTAGGCAGAGGGAACCTAGTGTTAAGACACTCCGTTCCCCACTTTCTGTTGATTTCTGGAGGCCTTTCGTGTTGAGTAGCAGAACTCAACGCCGCGCTTTGCCTCGACACCTGAGCGAAGAAATGGAAATATAAATATAAGTAAATATTTCATCTCTTCGAGTGGGGATCGAACCTACAACCAGTCGGTTTCACAGTCACACTTTGTGCTTGCTGCTTTGCACTTTTGCATAATACGCAATACACAACAAGTAGGCGGAAGGAACCTAGTGTTAAGACACTCCTTTCTCCACTTTCGATCCAATTTTTGAGATATTGCGTGTTGAGTGGCGGAACTCAACGTCGCTTCGTCTACCAAAACAGAGTAATGAAAATTTTGTTAAAATGTGTTTAAATACTCACTTGTCCACGGGAAGTACCCTATAGGTTTTGATTTCGCGGCGAAACTGCACCAAAACAAAATGCACCAAAAACTATGCTAAAATCTTTTGATCGCGTTAATTTAAAGCTCAAGCTTAAAAAGTCAACTTTTTCTTGGGTCCAAGGGACCGTGAACTTAATATTTAATATTAATTTCAGTTTGATACCTCCACGCGATCTCAAGATGAATAGATAATAACAGACGGACAATAAAGTGAAAAACACTAAAACTGGATATGGAAGAAGACTTCAAGATTGTCCTGGCGCAGCGGCACAGCACCGTACTGTAAAACTAACGGTTTTAGATTCGATTGTCACTCGGGGGAGTGAATTATTTTCATTTAATCGCTCTAATCTAAAAAGACAAAAGGCTGCGTAGAGTTCCGCAACTCAATCCACAATATTGAAAATTGAGCGGTGCGTGAGAAACGGAGTGTCTTGACAATACATTACCTCAGCCTACCCTGCGGGATGCTGCGTGAACTAAAAAAAAGAAAAATCTACTATCACGCCGTACTAACATGACATACATATGTAGGTATAAACTTTTATGATGAAAAATGTTAAACAATAAGAAAATTCATCTAACAACTGACCATACCTAATGTAATTAGGTAAAACGATAAAATATATTATTACTAGAGTAAGCGTTAGATTTATAACGAAATTAAAAAATATTTCACTAAAGAGAAGAAAGTAGTTACCATACCATGTTGAGGCCATCGTGGCGCAGGGGCACAAGGGTGTGACTGTAACTTGTCGGTAACTTGGGTTCGATCCCCACGCCTGGGAATTAATTATTTCTTCGCTCTGGTGCCAAGGTAAAAGGCATTCCGGCATTATACGGAACGTCTGGATACTAGGTTCCCCTGCTATATGCGCGATACAGCGTGAAGCGCATTTGTTTATTTTTTTAGTTACCATGCCGTGGATTTGTAGGTGGGTGCCTTTCGCGTTGCAGGGTGAGCAGCTCAGAGCAGTGCCTGGGACTCGCGAATCAAGTATAGGTTTAAGTATAGCGTATTACCGCCAAGCTCATACATATATCTAACCAAATCCGAAATGATTTTATTAATGCCACCTTTGAAATAAATGTTTAAAATGAAGTATTATGTTATCTAATATATAATATTACTGGTTTTTAGGGTTCCGTACCTAAAAAGGTAAAAACAGAACACTCATGGGGACACAACTTGTCGCGTTTACACTCGCACACTTGCGCCCCTGCGCCCTAACTGAAATAGTATATTCAAAATAAAAAAAAATCACTAAGAGCTTTTTTAAGAGCGTTACTTAACCTTTAACTTAAATAATTTCAAAATGAAGTGTGCATTTGTGTCAGTTAAAATGTCAGTACAATTGTAGCTAACTCTCAAACCGAATGCCAGTTACGTACACAACAGGTGTTTAATACAGTGTGCAATGTAAGTTTGCTTATTTAAATTTTTGACTTACATTTTCATGTGGCTTCGCCGGCGTTGTCAAATGAAAATAACTTAGAATCGTGTATGACACATGATAAGTTCTTATAGCGGGAGGTAACTGTGACCACAGGTACAGATACATAGAGGCAATTAACGTGCATATAGCCTTCCTTAAATGGACTGCCCAATACAAAAGAATTGTTCGATTCGGACTTATAGTTCCGGAGATAGTGTGGTCAACCAAACATATACTATAGCTTTATCATTTTTTTTTTGGAAAAGACAAGGCAAACGAGCGTTCGGGTCACCTGATGGTAAGTGATCACCGCCGCCCACGACCCCGTGCAACACCAGAGGAGCTGCAGGTGCGTTGCCGGCCTTTAAGGTGGGTTGGGTGCCGGAGCCCGGCATTACCTGATGCGAAACTCTTACGACACCATCAGTACCAGGACGATCCTATTCTAGGCCGGGATCACACGGCAGCATTATAATGCTAGTATACTTCATAGTATAGTGTATAAAAATGGAAAGATATGATTTTGTTGAGTTTCACGCTGAATATATAGGGTTGTAGAAAAGTTAGTGTCGAGACAAACTGCGGTGTAGAGTTCCGTAACTTGTTATGTCTCGAATAAGGGCGGTAAGGGGGCAACGGAGTGTGCTAAGACACTGTGTTCAAAGTCACCTTTGAAAGAAAAATACCTCAAAACGGTTCGGTTACGGTACAGTTAATCCGTTTGAGAGCTACGATGGCATAGACAGACATACACACATACACAAATACATCGTACTCACAACACATTTCTGGTTTTTGTCGGAGTTTTAAAAAAATGTGACTTATCACTATACTTCTCCGGACATCTCTCAAAATATTTTCATATAATGAAATATTTACAATGTCATATTAATGATAAAAATGGTCGCTTATTGTACTGTCGTAGCAATTTTTTTCTTCATTCACCCATTGTTCAGTTTTTTGTTCGTGAGAAAAAGATTCTTAATTGTTTTAGCAGTTGGGTAATATGTTTACTATGGTCTTTACTTGTCTCGCTCTAACATATGAATCTGTTTTTTTTTTCCCTTTCACTCAATTTGTTCAGTATACAAAGTTTAAATATAAATAAAATTGAAGTATCTCTCTGTGACTTTAAAATAACTGTGTTTTTCCAATTGCATATGGTACTAAAATACAAATAAAAAATGTTGTTGTTTGTCTGTCTTTCTGTTTGTCCAGGCTTATCTCCGGAACATCTTTACTAAATTTTATGGGACTAACACAAAAAAATAAAAAGTTGTGCAGCAATACATAGGCTTCTTTTAACCCCAGACTTTCTACGGTATGGGCATTTAGACAGAAAAAAAACCCCCGTTTGTCGTGCACTCGTATCGCCTACCTAGATAGATGTAAAACAAGTAAACATTTTTCTATTAAATACGACATTTATTGCGAACAAAATGAAAAAAAAAATCCCAAAAGATTCTAATTACGAATTATCTTATCTATCTATTTATCGCTACGTACGAATAAAATCGTAATCGAACCCTCTACCGTCGCGTCTACAGTCAAACGATGTATGTACGTGCGCCTCGACGACTCCTTATCACAGATTATAAATATGACTTTTTTTATTAACATACAAACACACATGCATTTACGAAATTTAGAACACGTGCTTGGAAGCCTTAATGGATCATTGTAGGTACTAAAATATTTATTTGATTTCGACAATATCAGATACATTTAACCAGACGTAGCCTGGCTGAATGTATACGCCACCTCTAGAGAAAATGAAATATTTAACATTATCATTTTTTCGATTTGCTAACGAGGCAAAGCGTGGCATTGAGGTTTGCTACTCAACCAGCCTAGCCTTTAGAGTTCGGCGACAAGTAGAGAACAGAAGTGTCTTATTGGAGACTGAGTTTCTTAAGCATCGATTCCTAGGTTCCCTCTGCCTACGCTACTATGTGCGAGACACAGAGTAAAGCTAAAAATAACAAAATGATAATCTTTTTTTAAAAAATAATAAAAAACGTTCGGGTATTTTTTAATCGTTTGATTTGCTCTATACTACAATATTGGGGAATTCACGATATAAAGATAACAGTTATACTATACGATATTTTCCTTGTTTATTTATTATTTATTGCATCTTGAGAGTAAACAAAGATCTCTGACTACAAACGTGATAGTTGTGGGTTCGATTTGAGTAGAAGGAATAATTATATTTCAAATATTTTAATTTCTCCGCTCTGATAGACAAAGGCACGAAGTTAATATCCGCCACTCACTATACCATTCACCAAGCATCGTCCAAATTTCTAGACATTGCGTGTTAGTAGCGTAACTCTACGCCTCAATTAGTCTATCAGGTAGGCTAATGAAAATAATACTACAACCCCGCCACGATGACCTCAAATATACTACAAAATAGGGAAAAATGTACCAAGACTAGGTTTTAGATGACGTTTGCACTAAAGTACTAGTAAATAAGACCTAAATGAGTTCGAGCAATTTACAATTGAGCGACAAATAGTATTCTCTTGTTAACTTTGTTGTTGATTCACCATAAAGAAAAATGAACATGTACCTTTTCGAGATCTCAGAATTTTTTTTTTTTATGTTCAAGAATTTCCTGAGGTGACCGTGGAGCAGTGGTAGAAGCGTTGACTGTAAACTTGTCGGTTGTCTTTCCGCATATCAACAGTCCCTATGTATAAAAGGAAAGGATCAGCTTCACATTATATCGTGCATGTAGTAGGGTAGGTAGAAAGAACCTGGTGTTAAGACCCTTCGTTCCCCACTTTCCGATTCTTTTGAGGTACTGTATAATGCAGTAGGTGGCGGGGCTTTTTTATCTTGGTACCAAAACGAAAAAAAATAAATATTATGAATACACAGCCGTCGCGTTACTGTCACACCCTTGTGCCCCTGCGCCACGACGGCCATATCTTGTTCTCAAAAAATAAAATTATAAACATAAGTGTTATAATATACTATGACAGTATACAGAGTGTTTTTGTCAGCACCACTTTAAATAAAACCACAGTTTTAACTACTCTGTAAAAGCCTAATACAATAAAAAAAATTTTTTTTAAATATTTTACCCTATATGCTGTTCCCCTAAAAGGAGCGCTGACGCTTCCATCCTGTATATTCAAAATTGTATATTGACAAACTTAATAAAAAAAAGATGGCTCTTTTTTTACCTCATTGTTGCACTATATATGCGATGTGTATAATAAATGTTTCCGCAAATGGGAATCGAATTCACAGCCGTTGCATTTACAGTCGGATAGAAACCAACACTACCACGATGGCATCATATTAAAGGCAGAAAACAATGTAAAGAATCGTGGAACTTCTTTAAATTGTTTTCTGCCTTTGATTTTTTGTGTTTGCTAGAATTTAAACTATAATAAGAATAAATCAGCTTCACGCTGTATCCCACACACAGCAGGGTAGGCCCAGGGTAGGCCAGGTAGAGGGAACCTAGTGTTAAGACACTGCGTTCCCCACTTTCTGCCGAATTCTGGAGGCATTGCGTGTTGAGTGGCAGAACTCAACGCCGCGCTTTGCCTCTACACCAGAGCGAAGAAATGGAAATATAAATTTAAGTAAATATTTCATCGATGGGGATCGAACCCACAACCAGTCGGTTTTAAAGTCACACCTTGTGCCCCTGCGCCACGACTGGCCTCAATAACATTTATATTTAAATTGCTTATAAATCTTACAGTTACCTTGAACTTTTATTCTATTCAAATGTTTTTAATATAGCCGTGCATTACTCATACATACGTCATGTCTAACCAAAAATATGTAAGTCCCAGCTTTTAATTGGAAACAACTAAAGATCAGTAGTGGTCCAGTAGCACAAGCGGCAGGTTGTGGATTCGGTTCCCTCTCGAGGAAATGAAATATGTAATATTTCCAATCATTTATATTTATATGTTGATTTCTTCGCTTGCGTAACTAGGCAAAGTACGACGTTTAGATCCGCCATTTAACACGCAATGCTTGTTGTGTTTGGCGATAACTGAGAAAAGAAAGTATCCTAATAGCAACGGAGTGTTTTAACTCTATATGTTTCCAAATTTGATCTGCTTACCCTGCTATGTGCGGAATAAAGCGTGAAGCCAACAAAATAAGAGTCGTGAATGATACATGACATATTCTTTGTGACCGAGGTAACGTTGACCTTATGTGCAGTGGGTTACAACGAAACGATTAATGTGAAATAGCTTTTCTCGATAAATCATAGTCATAACTAGAAGATGTTCCGAGGAAAAGCCAAGAGCGCGTCCTATCTTCCTCTCCTCTATAACTGCGAGCTAGTTATAATAAAAGAAAGAAAGAGTAAGGGCACCGCCCCGTCCCCTCATCGTGAATTCCCAGCAGACTGCGGCTGCAACAGTCTTATTGAACGTTTGTGTGTGATCAGTCTGAAGGTACTTGTTACGCTTGTTTATATTAAGATTGTATTAGATTCGTGATGTTGATTTGTGAGATCAATATAAGTCGTTGGAACGAACGCACTACCGCAAGGCGGCCGTTATGTTAAATAAACGCACGGCACACACCCCATAGTCGTGTCTCGAACCGTAGGCGGACACTACTACATACACCAGAGTTCCAGGACATAAAATAGCACCACACACCCGAATGAGATGGGCGGACACTACTACATACACCGGAGCTGGGACATAAAATAGCATCACACATCTACTAATTGAATACTAAGTTGTAGAAGTGGTATACAATATGTCAACGACCAACGCCATACAAACATAACTTACGTATCGCGAGCGTGCTGCGAGACGGCATGAGCCACGACATAGTTAATGTCGCTATAACAGTTCGCATAAGCCCATCACGTCAGCCTTCGCGACGTCAAGCAACATTCAATGTCATAATATTGGTCAAAGATCACTTTGAACCACAATATGTGTCGCTTCTACACATATGTATATATCCTTTATAAGAAATTCGATTCTAAAAGATCGTGCCATCATAGGCTTCGAATTCTTATATTATATTTATTATACATTTGGTACGAGTCTTTATGTGCATCATATTTATTAGTACCGTAGTACTTGACAGTTTGACTCGACCGCTGCCTTCCAACCATCACTACCCACTATATAGACGGAACGACGGCTGCGACACTCGGGACGACAATACATGAACTCGTCTCGATCAATATGGTATTAAAAATATATAGTTTGCATTATTCATAATTAACTATGTTATTTATGTGTATTGCCATGCATATTTTATTTTATATATTGAATTATTTTTAACTTATATCCAAGGTAAATACTGTTACAATTTATAAACGTTATGATATAAATTCCAAATTAAAAAATATCTCAACGCAAAAAGATTTCTTGAAAAAATATGTTTCTTAAATAAAATATAACTAAAATTATTAATTTTTAATAAAAAAAATTTATTCAAATAATCATTTTAATATCTTAAAGACGTCTATTTCGCTTCCACCATACACAGTCAACGAACATCTCGATATATCGTCGGAGAAAAATATATATTATAAAGCAGCTCACGCTCACGCTTTTCCCTCATAACAAGGTAAACGCGACAGTTGTGGGTTTGATTCCAACTCTCAGAATTGAAGTATTTAACATGGCCCCGCTCCAGTAACAAGACAAAGAGCGGCGATAAGTTCCGCCACTAAGCGCAATGTCTCGAAAAATGAGAGGGGAAAACGGAGTGTCTTAATACTACGCACCCAGGTATATACGGGATACATGTGAAACTAAAAAAATACAATAGATAACATACAAAGTGAGCTATCAAACGACCCTATTATAGAACTCGAAAGCGGACAAGTGTGTACAAGTGTTAAACAACTTGTTGTACAATGCCTTGATTGTCCTTGACATGGTTTCTAGATAAGACTACTTCCTGCAATGTCTTAATCTGGGAGACTATAAGAATAGCCTAGGCTATTATTTTAGGCTATCAACTCAAGATCGCATTCTACCATAAAACACGGAGAAATGAATATAACTTCAATTAAATCGTGGGAAGCGGAAGTGTCTTAATGGGAACGGTGTGTGGTTTAACATTAGTTTCCCAGGTACTCTCTGCCTACCATGCTATGTGCGTCAAGTAAATAATTTCCCCAACTCGAGATTGAACTCACAACCATCGCGTTTATAGTCTGACACTGTCACAATTATACATAGAGTTAGTCATTTACTTATATTATAATTACTATGTTTTCCATTATATTGAATTAGATACCGCTAATGTTGCGTGACTACAAATAATAAAACATATATATTTAACTATGAATTATTATAATATTTTTATTAGATTACAAAAATTAAAATTGTTTATTTTATTAATTTACAGCAAAAGTTGGCATTTTCAAATCAATTTGGGTTATCGGTTGTGTGGAGTAATCATTGACTTTTCTCCACAAAAAACGGAGTGTCTTAACATTAGGTTCTCTCCGCCTACACTGCCATATATGGGATAAAACTAATTTCATTTATTTTATTTTAAATTTGAGACTGGGTATGTAAAGATGAAAAAATAGGTAACGCAATGTTTTATCTCTAGCTTATTTAACTAGATTGCAAAAATTATAATTATATTATGTAAAAAAAAAATCTCTAAAATATCTACCTATAGGAGAGTATGTAGAGGAAACCTGAGAACCTGGTGTAAGTTAAGACACTACGTTCCCTATTAAGACACTTCCGTTTCTTAATAGGGACTTCAAAATCCATACATTCATTTAAAGATTCACGCTATATCTCGCAGATTAGGCACAAGGAATTAAGTACCATCAATCTATGTTCAATAATATACTACAATCTATAATATTAACTAGCGAGCGCGCGCGGCTTCGCCCGCTTTTTTGCACCCTCATTGGTGAATTCTAAAAAAAACACGAAACAGGTGTTCAATAAAATATTTTTTTTATAAAAATCGGTGGCAATTTAAAGATTTTTCCATATAAACTTTCAACCACTTATTTGAACACCTTACTACCCCACCCTACACCTTAGGGGGTGAATTCTAAAAAACTATGAAACACGTGTTCAATGAAATATTTTTCAGAGTCTGAATTTCTAATTTTAGAAAAATCGGTGCCGATTTATAAAAAATCCATACAAACTTTCAACCCCTATTTCATGCCTTTAGGGTTAAAATTTTTCAAAATCCCTTCTTAGTGGATGTCCAGATTATGAAAATAAACATCTTTCCAAATTTCACGTTTCTACGCACAGCAGTTACGGCTGTGCGTGCGTCTTACCTCAGTCAGTCAGGTACAGGTCCTTTTATATATATAGATAAAGATAATATCTACAATCTCCATACAAACATAAAAGTACACATACATACATACACATAAAAATACACATTAAACCACGTCTGTCCGTACATCGATATGATTTGAATGAGCGTACAATAGAGCGGATAGCATTACTTGTACAGCATTGTATAATGCCTCTTACTTCCCCCGGCGTCGTTGACGGCCCAGTTGAAAGCAATTGATCAATGGAATGTCTATTAGTTAAGATGTGAGAGTCAGAACGGCTATGGTTATCTGGAGAGCGCAGCTTCGGTTATTGGTTGATGCTAATATCGGATTAATGAGATATTGTCATTTTTACATTTTTAAAGTGTTATTCCACACTTAGGAAAGAAAAACACATATTAAGAAAACATATAAAAAATCTTGGACGGTTTCCTAAGAGGGTAGGCGGCGGGTTCAAATCTCGTTATGTTCAAATTTCTATATATTTTCTAAAAAGTATTGTCATTTTGTTAGAGAAAATTAATTAAGATGCAATCGTAACGCAGTTGAGATATTTAGGCTAATATTATAAAACTGAGTAATTTGTTTGGTTGTACGCGCTTATCTCAGGAACTACTGGTTCGAATTGAAAAAATATTTTTGTATTGAATATTCCATTTACAGAGTAGGCTATACATAACACCACGTAACCGATTTAATGGAACCCAGGTTACATTGGGTTGTACTCGGTTAAACTCGGGCAGTTACAATGGGTCGTGCCAATACATATTTCTTAATTATTTTATATTATCACTAAGGCAAGAGACCATTTTTAATTTTGAGGCCAGTCGTAGCGCAGGGGTCCAAGAGTGTGACTGTAAACGCGCCATATTGTGAGTTCGATTCCCACTCGAGGAAATGAAAAATTTCATATTTTCATTTCCTCGCTCTGGTTACAAGACAAAGCGCGGTTCACCACGCAATGCTTCTAGAATACGGCGGAAAGTGGAGAAAGCAAGTCTCTTAATAGGAACGAAGTATCTTAACGCCAGGTTCCCAGATTTCCTTTGCGTACCCTGCTGTGTTCGGGATACAGCGTGAAGCTAAATCAAAGCAAATCTGTATTTAATATCCCTTAATTAGTATAGTAAGTAAACTAGTATTAACTCTAATTTACTTTTATGGACTACACACTGAAGGCTAACGATGATTAGACAAAATTAAATATTTTTCTTTTACTTTTTAATTAAATTAATGTCTATTTAAGCAATTATAGATTTTTTTTAATTTCAAATCACAATTGCAAATCCAACCTTGACTCAGTTATAGGAACATGCATTTACTGAGATTAAATTTATTGAGATTACATTTTTTTCTCACCATGTTACTCGATGGGAATCCGTACGAGGAATTCATGGGATGCTAAGTATTTTTTTAGCTTTATCCCGTGGGAACTCAGTGTCAAGATACTCCGTTCCCATAAGACCCTTCCGTTCTCCATTTTCCGCCTAATTCTGGCGGCATTGCGTGTTGAGTGGTAAAATTCAACTCCGTGCTTTCCCTCCACACCAGAGCGCAGAAATGACACAACTTGTCACGTTTACAGATACACTTTGTGCCCCTGCGCCACGACTGGCCTGTAAGTAGTTATTTTTTCATAAAGTAAGTCAAATTTGTATTTCTAAGAGACAAAAGCGTTTCTAATTCGTTTAGATGACTAGCCCTTTATCGCTTCGTTTCGCTTTATTACAGTAATTATGTAATGACAAAACATTATTAGATATTATCAGCAAATACATGATTTTATTTAATATATAAAATTTTCTATAGAAAACTAATACTATTAATTTGAATATAATTTTCTCTGCTGCGCTCTGACGCCAAAAGTACTCAACCAATTATCATGAAACTTTGTACACATATTCTTAGAAGTATTGGAAACAATAAAGAATACATTTTATTAAATATATATATATATATATTGTCCATTAGCTATAATATAAAAATAAGTTTAAACGCGAAACCGATATATAAGCAAGAAAAAACCACAGAAACAAACAAATCATAAACTTCGAACAAAGCGACATCGCCATATAAAACGCAGTTAGTTACATTTCTAACAATGCTGTGAAACGGGTTACTGGCACGGACAGTAAATGATAAACTTACCTTGTTCATTAGAGGAAAGTATGGATGAAAACTCTTGATCTTACATGTTTTTAGAAATATTTATTTTATGTTGTACTAATTTATACCTTCGATTTTGTCACACGATGACATATATGTCATTGTGTCATGACATAATTTGCACCCGAGGCCTCTGATAGCCAGAAAAATGGGCTATATCGAAACAATTTACGTAATGTTGTATAAGCAATTAGGCAATATAGCTTATAATCTTTCTCGATAAATGGACTTCAAATTCGAATTCTTCAATTTCGAATCACAAAAAAAATTCGATTCGATTCAGTAGTTCTTGGGATTAAATCGTTTAACCAAACTTTTCATCTTTCAAAATATAGTAGTATAGCTAACAACTAAAGTATAATAACCGTATAGAAATAAATTATGTTTTTCTTTTTACATGTCTTTCGAACGTGTCAATGGAGATGTTATTAAATTACTTGGGTAATAATATGTAAAATGCTTAAGACGGAA
>DWLH01001545.1:0-12625 GCA_018249795.1 Heliconius telesiphe telesiphe | reverse complement strand
AACATCTAACGACGTGCAAATTGATACAGGATCCCTCTGCCTACCTCCTACTACTGCTATATGCGGAAGACATCGTGAAGCTAAAAAATATTTACTTGATATTAGATATCGTTCTAAAGAAATATAATTTTACTAAATAAATTCTGCATTATTTAATAATATAGCATATAGTTTCATATAGTGTCCGAACAAATAACCATAAAGCGACCGCTATTTTAATCTAATATAAGTACGGTCTCTCGCGGAAAACACTGTACTGAAATGTCTCCTTATTTTTTTTGTAATATAATTTTTATATCTTTCGTTCGATTTTATTATATTTGTTCTTATATATAAAATAACTTCTAAACAAAATTTTATAACACATTTACTAAAAACAATAAACAATATCTTATACTTCTTAATTGTACAATTATTTCATAGCATGATCCCATTAATTAAAGACTCAAGTCACAATAAAATAAGAAAAAAATATATTTAAAAAAACAAAAACCTCGACTGCATAAAACTAAAAAGAAAAAAAAAGCCCAATAGTTTATTAGGATTAACAATCGGGACCTCTTTAAATTATGCGGGGTTCCTGGTAAAGATTTTATTGATTGAAGAATTAATTATAGCTGTTAATCCTAATAAACTATTGGGCTTGTTTTTTTCTTTTTAGTTTTATTTAGGCAGTCAGGGCTTTTGTTTTTTTTTACTTTTTTTCGTTAGGATTCATTATGATTGTTAAGGTTTGTAAATATTCGGATTCCGGTCGTGTCGGATTGGAACTCCATCGGTTTCAGAAAGTAAAAGAGCAAAGTCTATATATTTCAATTTTTATTATTATTACGGTAATGATAACCATGATATACCTTTTTGAAATCCTCATATTGAGCTCTTGAATTTAATACCCATATTGTGGTATTCGAAAAACATTTTTGTTTTCACTAAGTTCAATGGCGTCCCACAGCCGCCATGATTATTTTTTTTAACGTAACCTCTAAGAATACTTGGGCTACTTAGATGAATCTCACGATACCTCAATTATTTAAATCCGTTCAGCGGTTCTGGAGATATGAGGTAATAAAGAACATTACATACATATATACGAGTAGATACAAGATACGCGCGATAAACATAACCCTTCCTTAGCAGTCGGGAAAAAACCTATCTATATTGAAATATTTAATTTCAATAATCTGTAACTGTAAAGAGTGTGAAACGGTTCCAAAATATTCGGTTAAAATAGCTTAGATTATTATGCGTGTCAGTAGTTTTATGGTGGACGTTGCGTGTAATATAATAAAGCAAAATAACATGCTGTATCTAACCTTACCATAGAAAAATAATAGTATATATACGAGTATATATGTAAAATTTAAACAATTTTAACGTTATGCAAACAAAGTTTAGGAACTAATCCGTCGATTCAAGTTATACTAACCGACTATTCGTGGTTTTTTTAAAAATGAACTAGTATTGCAGGAGGACCCTTTCTATACATGCATATATGTATTATAGTGTCTGCCATTTGTGACCCTTCGTCCGTCATCCGTCATTAGACGGGTGACCATCGGGCCCAGCAAGGTATGTATTATAGCACTTACGACGGTGCGAGGTGTGTGAGGTGTGAGGAATGACACACAATATTAATTTAATAATGCTTTGTAATGGTAGGAGAACCGAAACGGGTAGTTCGGGATTTACTATACCGCGGTAGATTAATATACTAGAGGATTCTTTGTACTCGGTTAAGTAATTCACAGCGTCAGATTAAGGTATAGTTAGTTACATGCTAAATCATGTATATTCCACTAATCTGACAATTTGAGAGTGACGTAAAGAAGGGCTCCCCCTTCTTTAGGGGGACTTCTTCTGGGCTACAAAGGTGTAAAAAAAACGTTATCTCGACATTCTCGAGCGTGGCATTTTTTTTTGTTTTGAAGAGAATAATTTAAGGATTATATATTTATTTATTTATTTAAATAAATAAATAAATATATAATCTAACGAATTCCACAAGCCGAAGTAATAAAAAATAATCAATAAAGTTTAATCGAGCTACGGGTTGCCTTTCTCCATGTTTCTATTCCTCACTCACCCATCGATGAAGACAATAATTTAAAAAATACTCAAAAAAAAATATTTTTATTATTATTTTCTTATATTTACAAGTTCTACTTCAAACATACACTCTTCTAAATAAAAGAGTGTATTTTTAAATGAAACTATTTTAACCGGATTAATCGCGTATATTTTGTATTTTTATACATTTTTGGAAACCCGACGTTTCGAACACTTTGCAGTAGTCCGTGACCACGGACTACTGCAAAGTGTAAAATACTGCAAAATATACGCGATTAATCCGGTTAAAATAGTTTCATTTAAAATGTGTAATAATCGTGAAAATCAAAGAACTTATTAAAAGAGTGTATGTTTCAAATATGATCTTTCTTGACGTTTTTAGATGATTGCGATCAATAACTTAAAAAAATGTCTTATTAGTCTCAGTCTTAGGTCTACGTGAAGATGAACCATATATATCTTAATTCGACGCGCTTGAGCATTTCAAAGTGACAAAATTGTTTTTGCACATTCTAACAATGGTTGCGAATTTGCGTAACATCTAAATCGTCACTTAACATCCCATTAATATTATATATATATGTGTATTTTTTTTTTCATTTTTAACCTTACGTAGGACCACATCATGGAACCAATCAGATTAACATACTTACATTTTTAAGAATACTTAGGACATGGATGATATCAATGTCTGAGGCGCTCGAGTATGTCCATGCAACAGTGATTTTTTTTACATTTTTGGAAATCTATAGCCACTTACCCCACCGATAAAATATATGTATTATATGATTTTTTTTTCTTGTTGTCATCTAAGCTTCGCAACCCATTGAGTCTCTATGACGCTCGAGAAAATCCGGATTTAGCATCGTCAGATCCTGTACCTCAAATTACTTACACAATTTTTTTTCATGTAATTGAAAAATAATTTTATAGGTGCGTATCTAGCTCTTGAACAAGATTATGAGTAGAATTAAAAAAAAAATGGTAACGAGGCAAAAGCGGGACGTTGAGTTCCACCGTTCAATACATAATGCCTCCTCGGAAGTGATGAAATGACAACGGAGTGTCTTAACATTAGGTTCCCGGAATCCCTCCCTCCTTTTATTTATATCTCAGTTGTGTAGTAATTAGTATATTTTTAGTCTATTAATCAAAAAAATATCTGGTCATCAACAACTGGATTAGTGTGGCTGTGTCAGTGTATTATTAATTTGAAGCAGAAAGCAGTCCACCATATTTATATAAATACATATGCATATATTAAGAGAGCCATACAAATACAGCCAATATTACATTATTAGTAATATGTTAATGGTTTATAAATTTTATAACCAGGCAGCGTTTATATACTTTTAATGATACAATATAATGATTGTAATTAACTGGAGCGGTTCAAATTATGAATTTACTAACCATTATATTAATTTACAAAAGCAGCATTTTATAGTGGATTCAAATTCGTTAATCAGGTTCTGTCTTATTATAATTTTCATTTCTTTGAAAGTATCATTTATATCATAGCTTCACGCTGTATTCCGCATATAGCAGGGTAGAAAAGGAACCTAGTATCAGGACACTCCGTTCCCCACCTTCCGCTGATTTTACGAAGCATTGTGTGTTGAGTGGCGGAACTCAACGCCGCGCTTTTGCCTTAGTACCAGAAAAAAGAAATAAAAATATTAATAAATAATTATTTATTCCTCCGAGAAGAGATCAAACCCACAACACAAGTCACACGCTTGCCTACGCCATGACGGTTTCGCATATCATTTAAATCACACTTGCTAATAAACTGTATTTTTAAATAAATTTATATGCTTGGTTTGCCACAGCCCCGTGATTGCTAACGAATTGCGAGTTTCCCTTATAGAGCCTGTTTACATTTTAATGAAAGGAAAGGGTTGTAAAATTCGTGTTTATTTAAGCAATCACTGTGCAACCCGCAGACGTGTGACGGATGCTGTTATGGTTTAAGCGATAATAATTTAAAAGATTTAACAAATATGTACAGATTTTCGTAAACCCACACCTCTACATGACATATAAAAAAGTCCTTGCTCACACGAAATCTCGATATATTATATATCTATTAGATATTTCAGTAAGAGTTGATCAGCACTATAATATACATCAATATACAAATATTAGCCAAGTCTTTTAAATTTAAATTTAAAGTTAGTAAGTATTTTTATCTAATTTACAATGGTGAAAATTGAACAAAGTAACTCCCTCATTAGTCTCAAAGTCTCAAAAAAAATGATTTGAAATTGAAAAAAATCTCAAGAAATCGTTGGCGGTAGTTTGATATAATAATTGTGTCAACTGACAGACGAATACCATCTCAGTCTACTCGTGACCATGGATGGACTGCTGCAAAATGTTCGAAACGTCGGGTTTCCAAAAATGTACAATACTAAATATACGCGATTAATCCGGTTAAATAGTTTCATTTAAAATGTGTAATAATCGTGAAAATAAAAGAACTTATTAAATTCTTAGATAGCTTTCGGGAACGACATCAAACAAACAAACCTTTAAAGAAAGGCTGTTCGTAAATTACTAAGATTAATTTTCTGCGCACATAATTTATACCAGAAAACCAGGCCACGGGTCGACCAGACCATGAGGCAATTTACAAACTCGAAAATCGCGGAAGTTCGTTAATTATTCGACGAGAGCAGGGACTCGGGCGCCCTGGGACTCACGTTTATTGACAATTAAGACAAGACTCAACCGCTTCACGCACCTTATTGCTCTTACCGCGGTCACCACCCAAATTCGACTTCGGATATTCCTTATCCAATAAAGTATTGATCCCTAGGCCCCTAATAATTTAGTACTTTTGTAATTATGAAACAAAATTTATTGAAACCTCGAAGTAAATTTGATTAACATAATTTTTTTTTAATTAT
The DNA here is from genome assembly GCA_018249795.1 of Heliconius telesiphe telesiphe. Classification (NCBI taxonomy): domain Eukaryota; kingdom Metazoa; phylum Arthropoda; class Insecta; order Lepidoptera; family Nymphalidae; genus Heliconius; species Heliconius telesiphe. The sequence goes on along the minus strand of DWLH01001545.1, from coordinate 7,646 downwards.
ATTAATCATAATGTTAACATTATAACATTATTATACTGATTTGTATATTTACGCTCAATATATTATATAAAAATACTATATAATATATAATAAGAACTAAATATATAATAAGAACTAAATAAATGATACTGCCTACATATTTTTTTTTAAAAATAATTTTCGATTATAATCGAAATTTGAAATAAAAAAATATATTTAAGAAAGGATTTTTTGTCTTTAAGTTTTACTTTTATATCGGTGCGTTAGAGTAGAGCGTGTTTATGCACTTCTTTGTTTTAATTTTCTTTTTTCAATGTTATTCTTATAATTATTATTATTATAATTTCAAAAAGTCACCAATCATTGCGATGAAAACTGAACAGCTCATAAAGTAGACAGCTTCACAACCCAAGAATGATTTTATGATGTTATAAAAAGGAAAGAAAAATCAGCTCGTGAATCGAACACATCAAATGGTTTATACCGTAATTGACAATTGAGGCCTAAAAGTAATGCCCTCGTCAAATTAAAGATCAATCTCTTATATATTTTCACCTTTGTAATAGAGGCGTGAATATCATTCTATAAATAATTGTGAAATATGTTGAACGGAATCACAGTTTAGCTTCATCTTATGTTAGTGTTTCTTGTACATAAAATATCCAAAAGCATATACTAAACAAAATATTTGTATATTATATAAAAATACGTCTACTCTATTTCATAATTTTCATATTTGGAATCCGCATTATGACGTTTACATAAAAAGACTTGAAAGTCTACAAAAGAGATTTCTTTGGCATCTCTCATACCAGTGTAATCTAAGTAAAACGTTAGCTCAATACACTGATAGATTAACATTTTTTAAAATGGATTCGTTATCCAATAGAAGATTCCTTCTAGACTGCTTATTCCTGCATAATGTAGTTAATGGAAGAATAGACTGTCCACAACTTTTAGCTGTGTTGCATATGTCAGCCCCAAGTAGACTACCTAGGCAAGGTAAATTTAATATTTTCGCTTCATCTATGTCTTCAACAAATCTAGGAAAGTTTTCTCCACTGAATCGCATTGTTACAAACTTCAATTCAATATCTAGGAAGGTAGACCTTGACATTTTTTTTAATAAAAAACACACATTTCGTCATTTAATTTTGAAGTCCCTGAGATCTAAGTGACCGCTCATGTCTATTAATTATATTTGTTAATGTTCTTATTGTTTAAATTAAGTATTTTATCGATTATTTTTATATATAATTTTAGTGTATGCTTAGTTTAGTTTCTTAAAAATTTTAAAAATACTGTTGTATATGCAAAATATGCTTGTCGTCGGCACTTTGTTATTAATTGTATGATTTTCGGCGACACTTTGTTATTAATTGTATGATTTTCTTTTTCTGTTTAAATTGTTAGTGTACGCTGTGTTGGTGATTATAATAAAAATATAAAATATAAGAATATACTATTTCATAACGTATGATTTTGTTTCGATACCTACCTACGTACCTACGTACCTATTGTTAGCAAACTCGTGTAAAAGAGAGCACATATAGGTGAAAAAGACTACAAAAGCAATGGAGTTGTTTCAATCGGGGGTGCAAACCGATCCCCTGGGAATCCAAGGTCAAATACCTAGACATCGTACTAGATTCGAAACTCTCTTTCCGGCCGCACATCACGTATGTCAGGAACAAAGCCACATACGTCATGAGCAGGCTGTACCCACTCATCTGCAAACGGAGTAAAATGTCACTTCGAAACAAGCTGACATTGTCCAAAACTTGCATCCGTCCCGTCATGACCTATGCTTGTGTCGTGTTCGCAACATAGACCTCCTTCAGAGGGTTCAAAACAAATTCCTACGAATGGCATCCGGATGCCCATGGTACGTACGCAACGTTGACCTACACAAAGATTTCGAGCTAGAATCGCTCAAGGAATATTGCAAGCGCCTAGCCAAGCGCTACTACGAGCGTGCAGATTCCCACTCAAACCCTCTCATTGTCGAGGCGTGTAAGTACGCTCCTCACCGACATCCGCTTCTCCGACGCCCTTAAAGCGTCCTTCTGGATCCCGACGATCCAATTACTGTCGCAAACGCCCAATATATAGGGAATATTTACTCCTCAGTGTCACGACACACTCTCCGCCGCCGTAACAGGCGGCGAGGCCAGTCCGATCTCACGGCACGTCCGCGCCTCGGCGCGACTGGGCCCAATGGTCGAAATCCCCCATGATCAGCGTACGCGGGGCATTCCCCGCCATCGCCAACACTTCACGAGCGTCCATCAAAGCTCGTAATTTTTCTTCAGGGGCGAGCTACTCTCGCCCCTCCCAGCCCGGTGACGCTGTCAAAACAAGTCCAGGTCAACAGCATTAAGCCAATTCGAAAAAAAAAAAAACAATCGGGGGCAGTTGCTTGTAGGCAACGGCCCTTATTGGAAGGTAGCTCGTCTGAAGTTATGTTAGTTGGTGATACATATCACTTATTTCAATTACGTAGAATCTCTCTTATCTTGTTTTTAATAACTTTAACCGCTTCCGATTTCTAACAGTATAATATTTAAATAGGGTAATGAAATGAGTTAAAAATGGGGTAATAATTGTATAATATAACAACAAAGCCACAAAAAATAGCCAATTAAACGCACATGGAACCAAGATCGAGTTACTAATCTTCCAAGGGCTTACGCCCTTATTATAATAAACATTTTAATTCCGTGGTTATTGTTGAAACTCACAAGAAACAACAAAAAGGAAACTAAATATAAAATATTATTAAATTACTATGTTGTTAATTAACAAAGCGTTACAGTGATAAAGCTTTTCTATTTCGGCCCAGGATCTGTTGTCCCTTGCACAAGTTATTGGAAAGTATCATGGACTAAATTCTGTGAGTTGTCAGAATCTCAGAAAGGTAAGTTATGCTACTTTCAAACCTAATATCCCATGGCGACCTTAGTTTTTTCTTCAAAAATTTACTGAACGGAGAATTATATTAACTATTTATCTTTAGCGCCATGGGCATGCATATACGCCTGTGTACCTAGCCAAGATCAGGACCAGAGACCACTCACTGTGTGAATGTGTTTTCATATCCTTGTTTCCTAAGTTAATCGGTCCCTTATATGATGTTAAAACATCAAAAAATCAGCTTCACGCTGTATCCCGCACACAGCAGGGTAGGCAGAGGGAACTTAGTGTTAAGACACTCCGTTCCCCACTTTCTGTCGAGTTCTAAGGTATTGCGTGTTGAGTGGCGGAACTCAACAGCGCGGACACCAGAGTGTCGAGGCAAGGCGCGGCGTCGAGCTATTTTCATTTCTTCGCTCTGGCGTAAAGTAAATAAATATTGAATTTCCGGGAGTGGGGATCGAACGCATTGTGTTTGGTCCTCCGTGTATTTTTTTATGTAAATATATTAGATATAGCAATTTTAAACTATAATCCAACATATTTGTAAAATATTACTTATTACATAAAATGAAAACAATATATAGTATATTGTTACCGAACTCGTGTAAAAGACGGTAGATGTTGGTGAAAAAGATAATAAAAGCAGTGGAATTGTGTCAATCGGGGGAACCCAGCCCGATGACGCGGTCAAGACCAGTCCAGGTCAACAGCATTAAGTCCATTCGAAAAAAAAAAAGTCAATCGGGGGCAGTTGCTTGTAGGCAACGGCCCTTATTGGAAGGTGATACATATTACCTATTGCAATTACATAATATCTGTTTCCAAATAGTTTAGAAACATATGTGTTTGTATAGTGTTTTTTTTAAAACGTTAACCGCTTCCGATTTCTAATAATATATTGTTTTTAATGTTATAGGTGTGGGCAGTATTTTAACTGGATCTCTTTATGACATGCATTCTCCTATTCTCCTTATTCCGGGCAATAATCCCGGCTATTGCCAGGGTCTGCATTCCTACTGAACCTACTCTACTTTGCACGTTCTTTAGCGTCCTCGGTGGTTAGACCATAGATGTGGTGGTTAGACTCGACCGGCCTCACATCCAACCAGCGTTTCCTTGGGCGTCTGGGAGGTCTCGCATATGTATCCGACATAGTTCTAACAACAAGCCATCTCAGGCGATGCTCTTGGCGCATATCCGCTACGTCGCGGACTCCAAGACTACCGAGTCGAATGAAGGTGTTTCATATGCGTTCAGACCGCGTTATGTCACTCATCCACTGAAGCATCTTTATTTCCGTGACTTGAAACTCTTGAGTGTGCCGATATAGTGCTGGCCAACATTCGCTGCCTTCAACGCCAACGCCAACGGATCCAAGGTACCTGAACTTTTCCAACTTAACGACTGGTTCAGGACCTATATGGATATTGCTTAAGTCTGGGCTCCCGCAGGCCATGTACTCGGTCTTCGACACGTTTAGTTTAAGACCTAAACCTAAGGGAGATACCCTTCCAGAGGTTCACTTTACGGTACAGCATCAGTCGGTTCTCGTCAATGAGTGCTATGCTATCGGCATACATCATCAGCCATGGAGGTATCTTTCCAGTGTTCAAGATATGGTTAGAAAGGTCAGTAAATAGAGTATGAGCACACCAAGAGAACCCAACAATTTCCACGCTTTGATCGGAACGTCGTCAGATCCCGCTTTTCCGTTCCGGCGTGAAGTAGTGGCTTTATGCCACTGCGTTTCGCATCAGGTAATGCCGGGCTCCGGCGCCCAACCCACCTTAAAGGCCGGCAACGCACCTGTAGCTCCTCTGGTGTTGCACAGGTTCGTGGGCGGCGGTGATCACTTACCATCAGGTGACCCGAATGCTAGTTTGCCAGGTCCTTTTCAATAAAAAAAAAATTACAAGTTTCGTTCGCCAGTCGTGGCGCAGCGGCACGAGATGTGACTGTAAAACCGACTGGTTGTGGGTTCGATCCCCACTCGAGGAGATGAAATATTTACTTAAATTTATATTTCCATTTCTTCGCTCTGGTTTCGAGGTGAAGCGCGGCGTTGAGTTCTGCCACTCAACACGCAATGCCTCCAGATTTCGGCAGAAAGTGGGGAACAGAGTGTTTTAACATTAGGTTCCCTCTGCCTACCCTGCTGTGTGCGGGATACAGCGTGAAGCTGATTTGATTTGATTTGATTTGTTAAGGGGTATTAAGGCAATAAGTCCGAGATCAGGCGGGTCGTGATGCTACATACTCGTAGATGCTGAGTGTTCAGCAACTGCTAAAAGTAGATTCTCCATCTCTCCTTTACAAAGGTATGACTACAGAGCAGCGTGCCCTGGGAATCTCTGTAGCAAAGACATTTTGCAATATCTTGCGTCGCTTTATCCTGGAAACGTGCCAGTTTGTAAATGAGCTTCTGCCCTTCCACAGTTCCAAAATTATCATATAGCAGTTATAAACTCTTACTGCTGGCTCTGGCTACAGCTCTTTTAATGGCACATTTAGCTACTATGTACTCCAGTCTGTCCACAGGAGAGTTGGATTGCTGCTACTTCTTGAAGGTAACCTTCTTATCTTTTTAATATGGCAAAATCTCCTCCGTGTGCATACAACATTGACGAAGCGATTAGTGCTCAAATGGCACGCTCGAAACGCTATAAACTAAGAACTGAACTGATAAAGCTGCAATTAAAATAAAACATAATAACGGATTCATTCTCTTTAGAGCACGTTTAATCTATTCTTAATTTGAGAAGTGCCTACTCATAATTGTCCGCAAAATTTTATTATAGCTACATTATAAAGTTACTTGATAAAGCTTAATTAACGTAGAATTATAGATAAGAGTACTTCTTCAATTCATTAACATTGGATTATTGTTGAACTACCTAAATATATGATGGCTGATTGACATTTCAATATTTCAATACTTTTTTGCAAATCGTAGACATAAATATATTCAATATTGGCGGCCCCCGTTCTTTGAAACGCTTGCTTTGAAATATACGAATGCCGTCAATAGCCGTCATGGCGCAGTATCACAACTTGACTATAAAGGCGATGGTTGCGGGTTCCTTTAGTCGTCTCGGACTTGGGGGAACGACTTATTAAACATTTTTATTTTTTTGCTGTGGAAAATATCTGGGGAAGTAGGTAACGGAGTGCCTTCCGATTGACTTCCACTGGATCTCATACTTAATGCAAAGGAGACTGAAACGATTTCATACATTCTTGGGCCCAGAGATAAAAATGATATAATTTAATGGATTCAAGTACATCATTCCCTCCCTGAAAATTCTGTCAGTTTTGGTAAGCTGAGAGCTGAGTTATTAGAGATTTGGTAAAAATGAGGTTATCGCACAATTAACACAGCGATCCATAGCGTGGTGGTCATTAGATCCAAAAGATTTCGGGGTCCACTGGGTAAATAAGGATCGTACAAAATTGAAAATAAATGGGAAAGCTCTCAAAACGCAGCAAAACGAACAAAACGGTTGGAGCAAAAAATATTAAAATCGTTAGACAAGATGTCAATGTCCAACAGCTGTCACATCTATCTTTTAAAATATGATTGATTTTAACCGACTCAAAATGGATTTCTGTTTGTATTTTCAGTAATTAATTGTCATTTTCTTTACATACACTATAATAATATGGATTAATAAGTGCGTTAAAATATTTGGAATTATTTAAAATGAACAAATATTTTGTTTTCGTAGTACTGTAATAGATTTAAAATATCAATCGATATTTAGATCTAAAACAATTTTAAAAAAATCCGCTTTTAGATTGTCAATTAATCTGATTTTTGGTATTCTAAAATTGAAGAAAATCACCTTTTTTTTAGACCATATCTCAAGTCTTTACATTTGGGCCAAAAGTTTCTGCTTCCTTTAAGACTTATGTGATTTTCTCGTAGGTAATAATTGTCAGAAATCGACCAAATTAAATTGAAATGGGACCATACGGGAAGCACCAGCTTTCAAATAAAAAAAGGAACATCATAATCCGTTCACCCAGTTAAAAGTTCTACGGTAACAAAGAAAAAAAATACAGTCGAATTGATAACTTCCTCCTTACGGAATTCGATAATAGATTTTGTTTTTATTATTAAAACTACTAAAAAAACAATAACAATAATATCCCTTTTTTTCATATTTACATTTTAATTTATAAATTCCAGTATATTACTGAATATTTATCTTATCATATACATATCTTCCCTACCTACATATGTACAAAGTGATAATATATTCTAGCCATAACGCTTGAACGTAAGAAATAGAGTAAATAATGAACACGACCACTTGATATTTATGAGCCCTGACTTATATTAGCTCACACATGGCTTTTGTGTCTGTTTCCTTTATTTCATGCCCTTTATATCATATAAAATATAACGCTATAAATATGCGACTTAACTTCCTAACAATGGATGAAGCGATAGAGTCACGTTTGTTTATTTTCACACACTTCCTATTATCTAATATTATCTAATAATATATCTGTAATTAATGAGAGACATGGTAGTACCTATGTACACAAATTTTCCCGGAAAGCCTGGTGTCCACTCAGTCCTAGTCACTAGGAAGCATCCTTTCGAAGACAAGTTAACGTTTATGTATGAAATATGTCGTAGTTTCAATTTATTCAACCTTACAATAAGAAGTCGTGCCGCAGCCAGTCGTGGCGCAGAGGCACAAAGTGTGACTGCAAAATCGACTGGTTGTGATTTCGATCCCCAC
>DWLH01001544.1:0-12629 GCA_018249795.1 Heliconius telesiphe telesiphe | reverse complement strand
CACCAGAGCGAAGAAATGGAAATATAAATTTAAGTAAATATTTCATCTCCTCGAGTGGGGATCGAACCCACAACCAGTCGGTTTTACAGTCACACTTTGTGCCACTGCGCTACGTCTGGCCTCAAATTAAATCCTCTTCCTAAATGATTACATGAACATATTTTGTTTATCAGTGAATATATTTTCTTAACAACAGGCTCTGGCAGTCTATTGTGCTCATTGCACGAAACTAAAATAATACATAATGCTTTAAAAATGTACCTAAATCTTTTATGGTTTTCCAGTGGTGAAATTCTACTTCGCATCAGTAATAAGCAGCCGAAGAGAAGAAATGCTCTACTATGATGTCAGTGACTCTGCACAAGGTCTGATGAGGAGGGATTTTATGGTCTATAAAGTATAATTGTGAAGTATATTTTGTTTTTGCATCAAGATCTGAGAAAAAACAAATTGTTTGTAAAACAAGTTGTTGTAAATAAATGTTTAAACAAGGTGAAAAAAGTGGCAAGAATTTTAACAACACAAGATTAGATGACGTGGCGTGGCGCAGTCCGACGGTATCTGACTTTACATTTTGCATAAATGATGGTTGTGGATTCGATCTCCATTCGGGGAATAAGTGGGAGAATAAATTATTTCCAATTCCTTGCTCTGACAACATTATATATTTTTTTATACTTTTTAAGTATTATTAGCGATATGCTATTTAATTTAAGGTGTAAATAATAAAGATATTTATTATTATAATAATAGTTTCATTTCACTCCGCACATTTGTCAAATAAATTTATTTCGTGTAAATTATAATTTATTATTTTTTTTGCATTAGGCAGAGAGAACCTGGAAACCTATTGCGAAAACACTCAGTTCCTATTAAGGTACTTACGTTCCCCACTTTAACCAGAATTCTCAAGGCATCTCGAGTTGACTGGCTGAGTGCAAAGCCACGCTTTGTCTCGTTACTATGGTGAGGAAAAATTAACATTAAATAAATTAAATAAAAAAACGTGAGGAAATGAAAATAATAAATATTTTATATCCCCCAGGGGACTCAAACCCACAACCGTCGCATTTACATTCACACCCTTTTGCCACCGAGCCATGACGGCCTCAATTTTGTTTATACAACAAATAAAATGACCTAGCGACTCATTTCTTTGATCTACAGAAAATTCGCCGCTTGAACGTACCTTCGTTTATATCTTGTTTTGACAGTAGGTACTACTCTCTTCCAAATGTCTACTATTATATTTCTCATTAATTACTCCTGTTTCATCAATATTTTTGTCTAGATATTTAGATTTCCGCATTTCCGCATTTTTGGTAGTTGCTCAAGAAAATCTAATGGTTATTATATGAACAATTGTACTCGAACACCACGCGGGGATAATTACGCGGACTCATATTGCACGCTCGTGTTTGTTGAAAACTGTTCTTTTATAGAGCTAGAACAGGTGTATTATGTCGATATATTCTGTTTTATTCTGGATCCCGCATGTAGCAGGGTGGGCCGAGGGAAATCAGTGTACAGTCACTTCGTCTCTTACAAATCCCCCAATTGTAGAGACATTGCGCGTTGAACTAAAATAGATAAATGAAAATAGTTCATGTCCCCGAGTGGAAATCGAACTCAAAACTTCAAGATATTCAAGGTATTCCTCCATAATCTGGCGGCGTAAGGCGACTAGACACTAAGGGCAACGGAACTTTTGAGTTTCTTGCCGTCTCTTCTCAGCAGAACTACCTTCCGCACCGGTCGGTGGTAGCTTCCTGTGGGACTGACGCTACCGAAATTTCTATGTAACTTGACGATTTAATACTTGTAAAGGTTAAAATTGAATAAAGTATATTTATACGTTGACTACAACATCGATATATCTCTAAACATCACTAAACTTTCCTTAAAGACTGCACGTCTCGACGAGCACAAACGCTTAAATATTATAAATGTAACGCCATGGTGACAGTTGCCAGTCATTATGGTGTTTTCCGCGAGCATCACACCATGGTGAGACATTTTATATATTACATATTTTTATAGAGGCTGTATGCAGGGGCACAGCGTGTGACTGTGCGACGTTTCTAGGTTCGATTTCCACTAGAAGAAATTAACTATTTTTAATTTCCTCTTTCCGGAAAGGAGACATAACGTTGACTTCGTTCAACGAATTCATAACGAGTGTCTTAATATTACTGTTCCGTTTGCCGATTAACTCTGATTGCCCTGATATATGTTGGATAAAGAGTGAACATACAAAAATATGTTTAAATATAAGTTGAGGCAGTTTCACAGGGCAGGTAAAAGAACATACTGTTAAGACACTTCTTTCTCCACTTTCCGCCTGGACTCGAGAAATTTGGATAGAGAAACTTAACGCTTAATTGTTAATAATTAAAGGCGTACAACATAGCAGGTATTATTGTTAGATTTCTTAATAATATCTTACTCAAATATATTTGTAATACATAGAATTTTTTATTCGATAAGCATTCATACTGTTTGTTTTTTGTTATGTATTCTGTACAGTCGTGATGAAATAAATTCATGATGAAATAAACAATAAAATTTTAAACCTAACGTGTATGTAAGTATCTATACAACATAACATTATTTTTTACAACAGGCCTTCAATTTTGTGAACTATTTATGAACATGCATTTTAATTCATGCATATAAAAATTTATTGCTATGATTTGAAAAATAGACAAATATCAGGTATAACAGGCAACTAAACGACCGTCGTGGCACAACGACTTACTGCTAACTCATTTTTTATATTTAATATATTTGTATGTATTTGTACTACTTCAGTCACTCAATACACGAAGTCAAAGGAAATTGGGGAGTGGAGTGTTTTAAGCTTGACAATAAGCATTTTCCCATTTTAGGGATTTTCTCTAACTTTTAAGGAAAAAAGGAACCCTTATAAGGTCACTTTGTGGTCCGCCCGCCCGTCTGTCTGTCTGTATTTTTAAAAATTTGATATAAAAGCCACTAGTTCAAGTGAGCTATTAGATAAAAGGACTCTGGCTAAGCTAAGCTTGAATTTCAGAAAAAGCTAGCTATGTTAGTGAGAACTCCAATTTTTTGTACGGAACCCTCGACGGGCGAGCGAGCCCGTTTCGTGATTGTCCGGTTGTTTTTGCAAATTACGCCAACTATTCTGAAAGCTTTTAGATTTCTTATACATTCACACTTCCCTCACATAGCAGGATAGGAAAAGAAAACCCAGTGTTAAGGCTCTCTATTCGCTGCTTTCCATTACACTAAATTCTCTCAATATTTTAATTTCCCGATTTTGAAAACAAAATATACATAACATTTTATTGGGTCACCCACTTTTAATTTGCAATAATTTATAAACCATATCGCTATCGCAATATACAACACGCTATGTCTAAAATTCAAGCGTAAAGTGGAGAACGGAGTGTTATAGCACTACTCCCTCTATTCTTTCCATGCGGGGAAGAACGTGAAGCTGCTTACATTCTCAATATCAGTACAGACCGCGTCTCACAAGCAACATGTTACGCAACAATAGAATAGAATGAGGTAGCTAAATGCACCTCGCTTTCTCCACCTGTCCGCGGACCAAGTTATGAAACCTTTTCGATGGATAGCTTTAGTCATCACTTAGTTACGATGTCATGCCATAGTTTCGTGTTTTATTAGGTTTTAGTTGGAACTGGAAATAACTAAGAGTTTTGTGTGACACGTCCTAAGTGCCTGAAGTAAATCATACTTAAGGTACAATACTAGATCAAAACAATTAAAGTCTATGTAGATCATCGATTAATGCTCCGAGAAACACTGAAAGTTTTTTTTTTAAACAAATAATAATTATATATTTTAAGTATTTTTAAAGCATATATTTTTAAACATTTTTGTCAAGTTAATATCAGTCCGGTGACGGGTTGCGTGTTTTGATTTTGATTTAATTTAAAGCTCTCTGTGTACTAAGATATTTACGATTTTCTTCATCAGATACTGAAATGATACGAATTGACAATCAAGGCTAAAAACATTTTTAAACATTTTTAAAGTATTATTCCACTCTTAATAAAGAAAAATACTTATTTAGAAAACGTATAAAAATTTGAACGTAGCGGGACTCGAACCCGTGCCTTTATACGTTTTCTAAATAAGTATTAAGGCTAAAAACAATTTTACTTAAAGAATGCTTAACTTTTATAACTTGTGGACTTCCTGTACACCAGTAAACAAAGATGCCGATGATTTCTAATAAAATATGTCAAAGGCCAAAATTTATATAATAAAATTTAAAAAAGTAAAATCTAATTAAAATATTGTGCAAACTTCTCGAATTCATTAGATTTCACTTTAAGTTTAATTCTTACATCGGACCGACGCGATGTCAGTGAAATTAGCTTTGCTAATGTCATGTTATATTGCAACATTTTTTAATGAATACTATAAATTTCTTATTTTCACGCATCTCCTGCATAAGAAGAACCTATTAAGTCATCGTCATTAACATTATCATCAGTCTTTCTCTACTATGTACTTTATAGGAGAGTGACAAAAAATGGACTCTTATTATATTTTTCATAAAATTACTTATTTTATAATTGTATCAAATTTATAAACACTAGCAACTGTGCTTTCATTTAAAATTATAATAATGAACTATGTATATTAGTCTCGTCTGTCAAACTGTCTGTCCGTCCGTATGTCACAACCATTTTATATTTGTCATATAAAGACAAAAAGTGCAAATCGAACTTATAACCGTGGCGAGTCAATGGCATAGGGACAGTAACGGCAGTAACGCAACAAATATGGCTCGATCACCAGCGTAAAGAATGATTATTATTATATTTAAATTGTTCTGATTGTCCCGACACGTAAGATATTGCGCGGCGTTGGATTCCATCACCTACAGACAATATTCTTTAAAAATTCAAAAAGTGGAGAAAAGAGTTTCTTTTTCTCTCTCTGTCTGTCATTTTTAGTTTTAAAATATATGCATAAAGATGGTGGAAAGTCTTAGACTCAATATATGCTATGAGAAATTTAAATCTCATGTTTTCATTGTTTAAGTTTGAGAAGTCAAATAGTTTTATTTAATTTAAACACCTCTAAGCAAATATTGCACGAAACATTGTTTGCTTACAATAGCATATACTCGATATGTACATATAGCTATAGCAAGTGGTTACGTCTAACTTTTTATGTCATTTGGACTTTCTTTTGGGTTTATTAAAGGAACATTTTATTTTTTATTGCTTTACGCTGTTTCTCGCATATAGGAGGGAAGGCTGATACATATACATAAGAAAACATACCATTAAGACGCTTCATTACGCATTACACGCTTTCTGCCCAATTTTCTAGACATTGCGTGTTGAGTGGTGGAGCTCAACGCCGCGCGTTGTCTTTATGCCCAAAGCGAACAAATAAAAATAAATAATTCCCCCAATTGAGAATGGAACACACCATCTTTCTCCAGTGTCATTGATCGATTAAAGAACCCAGAGAGGCAAGAGGAGTACCCTCTTACCACTCACTCTTGCTTTACTTGTATAGAAGGAAAAGAAAAGAATGCTCTGGACAATACTTTTTCAATTAATTGTATAATATATAAAACTCTTACGTAACTGTCATACAACGCAAGACGAGATAACTCAGTGGAGATCCTTAAAATTTACCATGTAGCTTTCTTAGGGAATATAGGTAAGCACTAAGAGATGCAGCAAATATATATAATTCCCATTATAAAAGAAAACAAGTATTGTATATGACATTCCTATAAAATAAAAAAAATGGGATTTAATAGTTAATTCAAACGAAGTGCCGGCCTTCAACTAGTAAAGTAACTAAAACCGTAGGAAATGATACAAATCCGATTAATTAAAAAGTAAGTGAACAACTAATTCGGTAATAAATTTTGCTTGGTTATGTAAAATCAGGTTCGGGAAGCGACGCGTGAGAAATTATAACGTGTGAAGATTATTATAGTGATTTATTATTGTAGACTATTATAGATAATGTAATTATAACATCATAACTTGCTTTTTATATACTTATTGATAGTTACGAGTTTGTGACGAGTCTACGAGCATTTAGAACTGCAGTAGTATTGCGTAAAATTAATATTATTTATAGATTTGGTTAGTTAGAGAGAAGCTCCGACAGCGGCTTCTGTAGTCCTGGCACTACTCCGAGCTCCACTTTCTTCAACATGATGAGTGCACGGTGAATCTATAAAACGCTAAAATTGAGATTCATTTGAAAGCATAGTTTTATGTGTGAAATTTTAAATGTAAAATGGAAATACTCTCTTAGTGCTCCTCCACACACCTTAGCCTACCAAATTTTAACAACCCCAAATCCAGTAGTTTCATGTGGGTCAGTCACTCGGTAACGGAAGAGATTTACATACCTACATATAGATAATTCCAAAAAAAAATATTAAAATCTAATACTAATTAGCTAAGCACAAATTTTAATTCATTTCCGCATATACGCGAATACCGAATACTGAATATTTATAAACGAATAAACAGCTTCACGCTCTTTCCACTCTAGCCAGGTAGGCAAAGAAACTCTAGTGTTAGGACACTCCCACCCCCACACACCGTCCGATTTGAAAGATTGCATATTGAGTGGCAACACTCAAGGCTTATGAATAATTTATTACAAGAGAAAAAAAATAATGACAATAATTCGTTTCCCCGAGCTTAAATCGAACCCACAACCGTCCCATTTACAATCAAACGCCTGTGCCGCTGTACCACGACGACCATAAAAGAGTAAATTCTTAAAATTCATATCCTATTGACCCAAATAGCGTGAACTGTAAATGATAAACACGAGCGAGTCTCGTCGTGGTACCATTGCATAACTCACTTTCACCCAAACAGTAAGTCACTGACCGCTTGCGCTTGCGCACTTGTTTTTGCTACGGACATTTTACTTAATACCTATATATAAAGTCTTTATGTCACTTTATTTAATTTAATAGTTTACTTTTATTAGTTTTTATTAATAAAATAGTAGGTGGTCGTGGTGCGGCGTCTGACTGCAAGGTGATGTTTGTGGGTTTGATTTCTAATTTATGGAATTAATTGTTTTTATTTCATCGCCCAAAATGTCGCCCTCATCGCCCCATCGGATGCAAAATGAATACGTATATTTCTTTGACCTAAAAGAAACTTTGAGCTTAAGGTCTTCTATCCATTATCAAATTTCAAAAAATCATACAACCATATTAACATACCTATTTTTAAACATTTTTAAAGTGTTATTCCACACTTAGGAAAGAAAAATACTTACTTACCTGTTCAGTTTCCAGGAGGCGCGGGTTCGAGTCCCGCTACGTTCAAATATTATACGTTTTCTAAATAAGTATATTAACATACCTCCACGTGTCACCAGCAAACGACCTCAAAAGCGAGCCATTTAGCACATAATATATTAGATAATCTTTCTCTACATCTGTCGGTAGGCATAGTACGATCTACGAGTCGTGGCCGCCCTAAAGTAAGCTTTATTTATTTTATTTGTTTTTTTTTTTACTATCGATCATTATCTCGCCGAATGAACTATGCACAAAGCTCAGAAAACTTAACTTCCATGGCGGCCACAACTCGTTGGCCTTACTATACAGTATGAAAGTGGAATGCGACGCTCGTCTCACATTCCAAGACGTCACCAAATTCATTTTATTTTCACTTGTCCATTGATGATTTTACAGATGTTACGTGATTGCCTTATTTAGTACTTTTAAAATGGTGTTAAAATAACGTTTTATCACTTACACTCAGAGTTTCCCGCATATAGCAGTAATCACAGAGAGAAGCTAGTGTTGACATACCGTACTTAACAAAGCGCGGCGTTAAGTTTCGCCACTGAATATAAAATATCTCTATCTCTCTATCACATATCCCATGTTTTTTGTTACTATAAATCTTTAAAATAATAATATTTTATTATTATATTTGAAACTGTTTAATTTTAACAAACTAAATGCTTTAATTTTTTACTTTATTCTGAGGTCCCGTCAATAGAAATCGACTACTATACTACTACTAAATTTGTTTCCCGGTTGATGTCGTCCGTACAAAGAAGGCTGAGACTAAAGCCAGGGCCCCAGAGCCTTTGATCTATAACCTTTTCACCACTTTCTCTAGGAAATATATTGGATATGTACAGCCTATTAGGTTGTATAAAATTTCTTGAGTCATGCTTGTAAATTATACGCCTTATAAGTAGCTTTCTTCGTTATTTATCAAATAATAAATACAATGTATGAATAAAAATAATCTTGAGCGGTCTTATATTGATGCTGGAGTTAGAATAAAAATAGTGAATTAATTTAGTTAGTATGTATGTATACTTAAATGTGTAAAAATAAGTGACATATCCCTCCTTTCTCTATATTCGATGTTACGTAATTGGCATAATAAGCACTTATTAATTGTTACTAAAACACGATCGAGAGCAGCGTGGCGCAGGGGCACAATGTGTGACTGTAAAACCGACTGGTTGTGGTTCCATTTCTTCGCTCTGGTATCGAGGCAAAGCGCGGCGTTGAATTCTGCCACTCAACACGCAATGCCTCCAAAATTCGGCAGAAAGTGGGGAACGGAATGTCTTAACACTAGGTTCCCTCTGCCTACCCTGCAGTGTGCGGGATACAGCGTGAAGCTGATTAATTTTTTTTATTATTTTTTAAAACAACTAAGTAACTTAAGGCCAGTCGTGGCGCAGTGGCACAAAGTGTGACTGTAAAACCGACTGGTTTAATTTTTTAAAACAACTATTTAACACTTATACATACAGCTTCACTCTTCTACATAGCAGAAGGGATCCTAGTATTAAAACACTTTTTTCCACCACCACTCAAGTTTTTCCATTTCGTCCTACTTATTTCATATTGCCCCACATTTCCTCGATCCGGTACCAAGTTTCCTCTGCCTATCCTACTGTCGACGGAATACAGCGTGACGCTACGAAAAATCTTATGCGTTATTTAATTTTAAAATTTAAAAAAATAATTAATTAATTATTGATAACAAATGAATCAAATATGTTATTTATATTTACAGATAATAATATACATCATCCTTCTTGTACATGCAGTAATTAGCCGAGAAATATTAAAAGATGTAGAGAATTCAAAACATTATAATGTAACAACATTATATCCAGTGATAAATCTTACTTACATTAAAGAAAAAGATAACGTCGTTTCGGAACAAAAAGTTAAAGAAAATGATAATGCTACAGAAGAAAAAAGAAGTTACAAGTTCGATTCAAAAGAAAATGACTATAGTCAAAATGCCAAATTGTCCTTATTTAAAAAAGATAGAAATACTGATATGAAAAATAATTTCAAAAATAAAACTAAAGAAATAGAAATTGATATTGAACCTAAAAACAATATAGTAAATAAAACTTCTTGGAATATAAATACAACTTATAGCAATTCAAAATTAGACGGAAATGAAATTGATAAAAATAGTTATATTCAATTTAAAAATCAAAATTATACAAAAGTATTTAAACCAAGTCCTCAACTAGGAAAGTATTATGACGAAAATGCCTTCGTATTACCGCCGCTTTCAACTGAAGAAATGTTCTTTCCTCAAGACACGCCATTATCAGGATCAGGATTCTATAGGTGACGGAGAAGATTACTTTTGTTTAAAAATATTTTTTAAGTTATTTTTGATCTCTAGAGACTATACTGTTTGTTTAAAATGCTCTTAAAGATAAATTTAAAATAAACTAGCTCTACTAGAAGACTATTTAGACTATTAATTTGATTTTTTTTCTACAGCTCTCCAAAAGACTTCGTTCAATTACAATACAAAAAACCAATCAACTTCTTTCCAATTAATTTCCATCATCCATATAAGTTTGAGGAAAACATTCCTGGTTATAATTGGCATTATGAAACTGGACTCGAACCCAGACCCACCGTGGAGGCTCCTGTAAAAATTCCTGCGGGTGGCCTTTACAATTCGCCAGATGCTTTTAGAGAAAAACCAAGCGCAGACGGTGATGATGAAAATTTCGGACTAGAATTTAAAGATGAAAAGGAAGTAGCAGTGATAAAGAAAAGGTAATTATACATATCGGTACATTTTAGTAGGATATGAAAGTCGAGTCTAAACGCGATGGTTGTGGATTGAATTGCCACTCAAGAAATTATTTTCATTTCTTCGCTGTGATAACAAGACGAAGCGTGGCGTTGAGTTCTGCCACTCCACATGTAATGTCTCAAATATTGGACCGAATGGGAAATAATGTGTCCTAACTCTTATTACTAGGTCCGGATGCTGCATATGGGATACAAATAAAAAGTATCTTTCTCATTAATCCTAAAATTACCATACATCAATATTGAGTCACAAAAGATTTTTACCAAGTATAGTTGTATGTAGAACAATATCATTCAACTTAAACCAAATACCAAACCAACATTTCAAGTAAGACAAACCATCTTCTAAGCAAAACTATCAATCGATCAACAATAATGCGATGATTTCTTAATAACAATTTAAGAAGAACTCAAAATTAATGATTCTTTTCTACTAACAAGTATGGAAAGCTCGAGACGGCGCGTCAAACACTTAATAATTACGGGCGATCAGCAAATGTCCTTTCACTGTTCGAGCGAAATGAACCATCGTGTCGTAACTAAGCGCTTTTTAATAGTTTGCTATATATGTACACGATAACTAAATATATATTTAATCTAGATATATAATATGTAAAACTCTTCCGCTACTCAGTGACTGGTAGACAAAGCACTGCCTAAAACACTGGATTGAAAAAATATACATTTGGAATGTAGGTAGATAAGAGAGTGTAGGCACTAAAACATGATTTCCAGAAAAACACACAAGTTGGGGGTGAGGACTAGTTTCCTTTAGAAACATTACAAAAGCGTCTAGTCTTTACATTTGGAACGTAGTGATCTATTACTACTTAGTATATTGTCTGTGTAGTATACATGTGTGAAAAAGTGATGACGTGACGTGACGTGATAACTCAGTTGAAATGACAATTGTACTTCATATTTGGAAAACACATTAATAATACGTTAGAGGCCGTGGTGGCACAGTAAGATGGCATTTGAGTGTAAACACGACGGTTGTGGCTTCAATTCCGACTTGGGAGTGTTATTAAATTTCCGCCATTTAACACGGAATATTTTGAATTCGTGCGGAAAGAAAGGAATGAAATGTCTTAACACTATGTTTCCTCCATCCACATTATTGTGCGAGAAAAAGCGTGAAGAGGGAACAGATATATATTACAAAACGAGATGATTAATCATTACTCACGAACCACAAGTCCCGCATGACTTGTTCAAGTATTACAGATAACAAAGGACTTTGTGTCAGTACCTAGTCAGTACAAAAACGAATGTCAAACAGTAGCTTGCGAACTGATTGATCGAGTTAAATACAGCTCTAAGAAACTACATCCATACTATTTAATATGGAAGACTAGACATTGCATGCAACTTTGTTTGCTTTCACTTTAAGGTATAAAATGGAAAATCTTGTCTTATTTTTCCCCGTTCCCCAAAAAACTCTCTCCTACTCCTTCTTACCTTCCTAAATGCCAAATTTTTTTTTTTTGAGTAGTAGTAATTTCACTGACCACTTCTTCGAATGTTCACTGACGTTATTATAAGTTCAATAGCGGAACCCAACGCCAAATATAATAAAAACGGACAGGGAAAATGTCTCCATTTTAATAACTATTTTTTTTAACACTTTCAGAGCAAATCCTTGGAAAAATCTTCTAAATCTCGTCACAGCCTTGATCCCAGTCGGCATCATCGTGTCCGCGCTGACACCTAATGTCATTACTTTGGAAACTACTAACAACAACGCGCAGTAAGTATTTGTGATTTAGTGGAGACTTGATACATTTTTGTATATTTTTTATTATGATTAGCTTTTAATTTAAATTGCGGATTCGTTGACACTTAACAGTGTATGTATAACACATAAAAAATTCTAAACGCCTGAGATATCTCTGATCGCAGGTATGTTAGCGCGTAGCAAATGCTTTTTTTACGAGTAACGAGGAAAGCTAAATAGCCTTCCTCGGGAATAAAAACATCCAAAACATTTTTTTTTTTTTTCAATTTGAACCAGTACTCTCTAAAATTATCACGTTTAACTGAACAATAACTGTTCCGCTTTATAATATGAGTATAGATTATTTACTTAACTGTAAGTTTCCCTTAAAAATAAGATAAATAAATGTCTGTAGGTTTTAGTCTTATATACTAATCAAAATTAACTTAATAAACATAATAATTAATAAAAGAAAAAGTACAGAATTTGAAGCGATTTAAAATATTACAATCATCCAAAAAGAAAACATACCAACAACAAGGAAGGAACAATAACTTACATTGCCTAATTGCAAAGTAAAAAACATCGCGGCCGCTGTTCGCCGCCACTCGTATAATTTGGACCCAATTTTAAATGAAATCAAAACTAGAATTATTCAATTTTGTAAGTAATTAATCAGAGTAGAGAGTGCGGCTATTTTGTTAAAAAAAGAATAAAGCGAGAAACGCGTTGTTATCTAATATAATGCAGTATTTTCCTTATGAGTTTTTATACTTTATAGTT
>DWLH01001543.1:0-12630 GCA_018249795.1 Heliconius telesiphe telesiphe | reverse complement strand
ATTAAATAAAATGCAAACTTAGTGACTGATCAGCGTGCAGTCTAACGATATATTGAGATTTAAAAAATGAATTAAGACGACCGTCACATATGACACATACTCGTATTATAATAAACGCCTGTTATAATAAAATAGCAATGCATTAACAGGCTTCTGTTGCTTAACTAACTTATTACTAAACATTTACATTAAAACTATTACTAAAAGTGCTTCAACAAACTCCAAGATCCAAAGGTTGCCTGGAAGAGATCGCTTTAAGCGATAAGGTCGCCTCGTTGTACTTTTTTTATTATTATTATTTTTGTAAGTTGTTTTGCTTCTTTTAAATGTGCAATAAAGTATATTTATTATTATTATTAAAAGACAAACAAAAGAAATGAGCAGTATCTTAATAACCCTTGACACAATTTCAATGTGACGTCACTTTTTTGTTTCAAACTACGACGAGTTATTTAACAGTATATATTTTATTTTATATAAATGTATGGAAAAAAAATAAGATATTTTACGTGTGTTGAGAAGTTTGATTGTAAATCCGATAATTGTGGGTTTAATCTAAATCAGCTTTACGCTGCATCTCGTACACAGCAGGGTAGGCAGAGGGAACCTAGGGTTAAGACACACCGTTGTTCCCCACTTTCCACCTAGTTATGGAGGCATTGCTTTTTGAGCCAGAGTGAAGAAATGAAAATATAAATGTAAATAAATATTTCATTTCCTCGAGTGGGGATCCAACCCACAACCAGTTGGTTTTCCAGTCACATTTTGTGCTCCTGCCCCACGACTGGCCTCTCTGTTTAATCCTCAATCTAAATCTCTAAACAAACCCTAGTTAAAATATAATCGATCCTATTACGATCGTGTATAGTCATTAATTCAAAATTACAAAGTACTATAACCGTAAACAAAAAAATATACAAAAGTCCGCGTATGGTTCCCGGGTTATTTCCCTATTGAGGACATACAGACAAGTTTTATATTTTGTTTAATTTTCTTATGTTATCTATCGCATCTCATTAATGTTTTTTTTTTATTTCTTCAGCTTCTCGCTGTGTCCCGCCCACAGAAGGGTAGGCAGACGAAATCTAGTGTTAAGTCACTCCGTTCCGCACTTTCCGCCGAATTCTAGATGCATTGCGTGTTGAGAGACGGAACTCAACGCTGCACTTTGCCTCGAGAGCGAAGAAATGAAAATATAAATTTAAATAAATATTTAAATTCTTCGAGTGGGGATGGAACCAATTTACAGTCACACTTTACGCCCCTGCACCACCATGAATGGCCTCATGTTTTTAGGGTCCGTCCGTTCGTCTGTCTGCCTGTATGTCGGTCTACCTGTCTGTCAACCTTTTATCCCAGAAACGCATGGAGATGTCGACTTGAAATTCAAATCATGATGATTTATGTCTTATGCCGCTATAACAACAAATAATAAAAAATAAATCCTTAAGGAGGCTCTAATACAACAAACATGATTTATTTGCCGTTTTTACAGGTAATGCAACATATGGAACCTTTGTACTTCGTTTTACGAAAATATTAAATACATTTTTTTATAGAGTGACATACATTTTGCTAGGGCAACTTGTTTTGTATGTTCGTTTCGTTCTCTAGTATAAATTATATGTACCATACATACACATATATATGTAAATTATAATTGCATATTTTATTCTTCAAGGTGTCGAGTAATCGACACATTTTTTTCTTTTTTTTTAGATTTCAGAGTAGCAGAACTCACGCAGCGTTTTGCCTTGTTAGCAGAGCGAGCAAATTAAAATTTATTCCTTTAAAATGGGACGAACCAACAACTATGGCTTCTAAAAAGATGCGACGACTGTCTCTGTCAAGACAGTGATAGTAGACTGTGTGTTGATTACAGAGCTCTTAATTCCATAACGGTCAAGGACAGATTTCCGTTGCCTCATATTGATGACCAACTCAATAAACTAGCAGGGAAATATTTTTATACTAGCTTGGATTTAGCGCAAGGTTACCATCAAATATCTGTCAGTGCTACAAAGTTTACAGCATTTATTACTCCTGATGGACAATGAGAATATACACGAGTTCCTTTCGGATTCGCTAATGCACCTGCAGTTTTTCAGCGGACTATATACAAATTACTTGGATCGCTACGTTACGAAGATGTTCTGACATTTATGGATGATCTGCTACTTCCATCGCTGGATATAAATCAGGGACTGTTAATATTACGAAAGGTTTTGCAACTTTTGAAACGTGCTAATTTAAAGCTAAATTTGAGAAAATGTGCATTTCTTAAGATGGAAATTAACTATTTGGGACATATCGTAACCCCTGATGGAATAAGACCAGGAGATCGAAAACTGGACGCTGTCAAAAAATTCCCTACACCTAGTAATGTTCATCAAATTCGACAATTTATTGGATTATGCTCATATTTTCGTAAATTTATAAGTAATTTTGCTATAATAGCAAAACCTCTAACAGAGCTGACAAAAAAGAAAACGTGTTGGACATGGCGAGAAAAGCAAATAGAGGCTTTCACAAAGCTCAAATCCTTATTAGTCAAAAAACCAATCTTAGGCGGTTATATAAACCGCGATAATAAGACAGAAATTCACACAGATGCTTCCAAAATGGGAATTGCAGGTATTTTACTTCAAAAGCAATCCGATCAAGAACTTCAACCTATTTTATATTTTAGTAGAGTGACAACTAAGGATGATGGTCTCTAACTCATAACTGTGAGAGATGAACTATCACAGTTGTGAGTTAGAGACCCTGGCTGTAGTTGAATCTTTAAAGTGCTTTCGGATCTACATAACAGGCATTCCTTTTAAAGTTGTAACGGACTGTTCAGCAGTAAAAAATACATTGGCTAAAAGAGATTTGGTCCCTAGAATTGCTCGCTGGTGGTTGGAAATTCAAGATTTTGACATGGAAATTATGTATCGACCTGGGACTACCATGCGTCACGTAGATGCATGCAGAAACCCAGTCTCAGAGATTCTAAATATTGAAAACGTAGACGATTGGCACAGCTTAAAGATGAACAATCGTAATCAATTTACAAGCAACTGAACAGTGGAAGTCCAAATAGCGATATCAAAAACAACTTCTGTAATCAGAATCATCGGATTTATCGTAACTAATTACGGAGAACGTCTTGTAGCTGTTAGGTGGCGTATAATGAAGATGTTTCATGATGATATTGGTCACGTGGGGCTTAAAAAATGTGAAGAAGTAATTAAAGCAGATTACTGGTTCGCACGCATGACTCGTTTTATAAAAAAATATCTCGGAGCTTGCTTGGAGTGTTTATTTAAGAAGTGAAACTATGGAAAAACTGCTGGCAAAATTTACCCTATAAGTAAACCAGAAGAGCCAATGCATACTGTGCATATAGATCACATGGGACCATTTCCTAAAACTAGGAAGGGAAATCAATACTTATTAGTTGTTATGGATTCCTTTACGAAATTTATTGCGGTGAAATCCTCCAAAAGTCTCCGCTCTAACGAAACCATTTTACTACTGCGGGAAGTTTTTGTAGTTCTTGGCTATCCGAACCGAATCATTTCCGATAGAGGACTCTCCTTTACAAGTCGTTATTTTAAAGAGTTTTGCACAAAATATAAAATCCATCATACCCTTAATGCCATCTCTGTACCGCGAGCTAATGGTCAGGTTGAAAGAGTAAATAGGACGATATTAAATGCATTACGCACATCTAATGAAGAACAATCTAATTGGGATGACTCAATACCTGAAATAGTTTGGGGAATTAATAACACAGTCCAAGATACAACAAAATTCTGTCCATATAAACTTTTATTTGCTAATAAAAAGAGATTAGTGACTGAAATATCTGGAAAGAGAGCTAACATTGACTGTAAAGATAAGCGGAAAATGGCATATGAAAATATAAAAAGAAAAGAAGCAAGAAAATATCAACAGGGGGATTTAGTATTGTGGAATAATACATATACAGGAGTGAATCGGAAAATAGATAAACTTTATGCAGGACCATATAAATATCAAAATAGTACAGGTGTGCCTCAATGATCGTTATAAGTTCCGCAGTATTAAGAGAATAAAAGGTTATAAGAATTTTAATGCAACTGTAGCTGCTGATGCGTTACGACCATATAAAAGTTCTGTTGACTATGATACGTATTCTGCTGATAGTGACAAGGATGTGGTAGACACGCAAGACCTGATTGATCTGTTAGAAAATTAATCTGTCCGAAACTAATAAAATAACCTAAGTGGCATTGTCATTCAGCTGTCATGTGAGGGCCTCCTTCTAATTAGTTTTTTGTGAATACCATACCGACCGCCGAGCGGTCGGGGAGGGGCTTGGTGGGAAAAGAATGACGCGCGCATATATTGTAAAGTTGGGCGGGAAAATGTTTTTGGTTGGAGTGCGGAGTATAGTAGATTGTAATTAACATTATTGTAAGAAATATAGCTATTGGAAGTGAATAAGTGTTTCAATATCTACTTTTTGCGTTACATAGATATTGTTAAAAATATTGATAACGATTCGGTAGTGTCTCTATTTTTCCCATGCTTTCCAACGCCCATAGTAGACGGAGATTAGTGTCTAAACACCATTCTTCAGTTTCCACCGAAATTTGAGACTTTATATTGTGAGGCAAAATTTTCAGCCAACCTTTATCTTACCGAAATGTCTCATTATGTAAGTTTAATTCTTTCTTTGAGTAACATTCAAACTCACAACCATCGGACGCTGTCCTACCGCGCCACGTATACTTTAAAAATAAAATAATATAAAAAAATCTAAATATATATAAATCCACAATTTATGTCACATATAAAGTAGGGCTATTACTCAACATAAAGTAACGGTGTAATGCTTTGATCCCCCGCACTGACCGACGTAACGTGATCGTTCGTATAACTAAACACGTTAGCGATGCTGGGTGCATACTGAATCAACTATGAGTAGGTATATTCCGCAGGTTGAGGCGTTTCAGACGATACGTGCTTAGTAAATTTAATATATTTTTATATATTAGATATGACATATCATACTGGCTTCATAAAGCCAGTCGTGGCGCAGTGGCACGAAGTGTGACTGTAAAACCGACTTGTTGTGGGTTCGATCCCCACTCGAGGAGATGTAGTATTTACTTAAATTTATATTTCTATTTCTCATCTCAGGTGTCGAGGCTAAGCGCGGCGTTGAGTTCAATCATGCAATGCCACTCAACATGCAATGTTTCCAGAATTCGGTAGAAAGTGGGAAACGGAGTATCTTAACACTAGGTTCCCTCTGCCTGATATATCGCGTGATTAAAAAACAAGATATTATACATCTATAATTTATCTTATATAAAATGCAGCTTTGAGTTCCGTTACTCAATACGCAGTGTCGTCTGACAGCCACAGGCACAATATACAATTTCTACAAGGCGAAATTACAGTATTTGCTATAGTTTAGGTGAAACGATAAGGTTATTTCTCATATCTTTAATATTACTGTTAAAGTGCTCATTACGCTCAATAACTTTTGTTAAGGCTATACAATGAAAAAGTTTATTCAAATCCATCTAGTAATTCAGAAGATGTGCGTTAAAAAACAGACAAAAATGTCAAAATCGTATCGTGTTTCAAATATTTGTGGTTTTGCACCTCTACATTTTTTTGCTAATCTATACATATTTATACAATCAATGTTCTGAGTACAAACAGAATATTTTTCCTGTTTTTTCTAATACTTAAAAGAAAGACATATAGTTCTCGGTGGGCCCGTAGGTCTATCTGTTTGCCCAAATCACTTTTCTCAAAATAGCTTAGAAGTGTCAAGAAATTAAACTATCCAATATCCAGATTCTCTGTCCCTAGAAAGAAAAAGAGCATAATAATCAAAGGATAAGAGTGATTATTTTTCGTTTTCGCCGCATTTTATAAAAAGATCGGTTTGCGATCAAAAGAATAGGGAACTCTACGTAACCCATTTAACTTACAGCACATATCTGTATACCTTTGTATATCAGGCTATAAAAAAACCATTTAGAGAAATGTCTCTTTTGTCGCTTTCCCAGTAAAAGTGATAGAGGCCTGATTTTCGCTCGGAAAATGTACAGTAGTCAAATCGGAATGCAGCTAACATTCTTGCAACCAATCCAAATAGTCACGGCTTTTACCGACACTATTTCATGGCTGTCACGAATATGTCTATGAGGATTTCAAATATTTGCTTTACCTAGTTACTCGCACTGGTTTCACATAGGTTCTATTTTGAAATTCTATATGACTGTAGATATTCTATGAGCCAATTAGCCTGAATTTCTTCATTCTTGTATTCTTTTTTCACGCTGTATAGCAGGGTAGGTAGTATTAAGACAATCCATTTGCCACTTACTGCCCTAATTTTCAAGACACTGTGGTTGATATGAGAGTGAGGACATGAAAATAGTTCATTCCTCCGAGTAGGAATCGAACCCACAACCGTCCCGTTTACAGTCAGACGTTGAACCACAGGCTCTACTACCGTTCTCCTGCATTTAAAATATCAACCAATGATGCCAGTGTAGTGTACTTAAAAAAATATATACAGATAGATGGTTACACAAGTCATTGGTATCCATTAAAAAGGGCAGGTTTCGCATTTTTTTAATATATCGTACGAAATTTTCTTATTATCCTACTTTTACTATGCAAATATCGTAATAATAACGCTAATCAGTAGACTACTGATACCTTACAAGTAGTGTCAATGATTGATTTGAAATTTAAGTCACAAAGCCTAAGCCTATTAATCAATCTTTTTTGGCGACATACTGAATCCTGTAGACAACAGGACTCTGCCTACGCAGAGGGAACCTAGTGTTACAGTAGTAAGATACTCTGTTCCTCATTTTCCGCGGAATGCTGAAGGCATTGCGTGTTCAGTGGTGGAACTCAACGCCGCGCTTCGCCTAGACACCAGAAAAAAAAGAAATTATAATATTACATATTTCACTTCCTCGAGATTCGAACCCACGACCTGTCGCGTTTAAGTTTTGAGGCCAGTTATAGCGCAGAGGTACAAAGTGTGACTGTATTAACTGATCGTTAATAGATATTGGATAGCAATATATACAAACATTATTTTAGTAAGTCGACTTTATATTGAGATAATCTTACTAATTTATGCAAGGTACGACCTCGCGACCTCCGCCGCATAGTTCTGTATCAACTTCTTGTAGATAGTAATGAAATCAGAGACTGAAGCAAATTCTTCAAAGCGAAGTAATGACGATTGGTATTTCCCCTGACAATTGGTCGTAGATGAATTCAATGACGTAAGCCAGTTTAACGTTCCTAAATTTTTAATAAAAGTTCAAACATAGTTGAAAAATCTTTCTTCTCCATAACACATGATTTCAATGTAAAGATATACCGTTTTATGCATATATAATGTAAATATTTTCTTCGGACACTAAAAGAAGAATTTAACTTTTTTAAAAAAATCCCCACACAAGAAAAGTGACTCAATCCCAGGGAAAAGATAAACCGCTATACCGCACTTAAGTTGTTAAGGCGTTCTTAACTCAACGCAAAATTTTTTTACATTTCAAACAAACATAGGACGATATAATAGATCTCTGTAAGCACTTGTATTCAGTTAACGCTATCTAGCAAATGGATTTTTTTTTATTTAACTTAATTAATTTTATCAGCTTCACGCTGTATCCCGTACACAGCAGGGTAGGCAGGGGAAACCTAGTGTTAAGACACTCCGTTCCCCACTTTCTGCCGAATTCTGGTGGCATTGCGTGTTGAGTGGCAGAACTCAACGCCGCGCTTAACCTCGACACCAGAGCGAAGAAATGTAAATATAAATTTAATATTTTTTAAACATTTTTAAAGTGTTATTCCACACTTAGGAAAGAAAAATACTTATTTAGAAAGCGGAGGCGCGGGTTCGAGTCCCGCTACGTTAAAAAATTTATACGCTTTCTAAATAAGTATATATAAATTTAAGTAAATATTTCATCTCCTCCAGTGGGGATTGAACCCACAACCAATCGGTTTTACAGTCAAACCTCGTGCCGCTGCGCCAGGACTGGCCTCAATAATAATAATAATTAATTAATTTCATACCTTAGTGGGACCACGCCTGATTGTAAACACAGTAGTAACGGACTCGATCCCCACTCGAGGGAACGAATTATTTTAATTTCTTGCTCTTACTTAGCCTTGAGTCTAAGCGCGGCGTTGAATTCCGCCATTTAACACGCAATGTCTTGAACGGAAATCTTCTCTACCTATCCTGCTTAATAAAAAATCGTGAACCTGTATTTCTTAAAGTTATTGTATTTAACATAATTTATATTCTAAGCTCATCATATATTCGGCTTAACATCAAGCTAGTATACTTCTCAAAAGGATTCGAAATAAAACTAAATACATATTATATAAGTGAGCACACATTACTCAGCTGTAAGATTCCAACAAATATTGCATAAAGGAACCATTTGCAGACTTGCTAATAAAAATTCAAGCAGCTACATACTTTACAGTGACACCGAGAATACAAAAATCTATCCAGTCCGAGCGATGTAGATGCAGCATGCATTATTCACCTTGCACCTCCATATGCAGCTCCTTCCTGTTGTGTCCTATAAATTGCGTTACGATATATTGCTGTATAAACCTAAAGATTTGTTTTTTTACGCTTTTCCTGCGTTAAGTGGAATAAGCATAAGAAAGTTAATGTTAGAATACTCTAAACTCTTCTTTTTGTCTTTTTTTTGGAAATTGAATCCTAGGTGTCAGAACCCAAATTTTAAGTAATTTTAAATGAAACAAACAAACAAATATTGTATGCATGATTAAATTTAATTAATTTTTTTAACTCCTTTTCAACTGTTTTATTCCGATGTACTGTACCTACAACCGTTGCATTTACAGTCAGGCGCCGCCATGATGTTTTCTTCAACCCAATGTGGAAGTTTTAAAGTATATTATAAACAACAAGGCTACAAGACTACTTTTTAAAACTCGGATCTCAAAAAATTATAAATTATACCATTACAGGTTACGTTGATATCAAAATTTGACTAAACTTTCATACTAATGATTATTTAAATTATCAACAATAATAATAGTTAAAAAGATTATTAATCAAATAAAATATGGTTAATTATAATATATTTAGTAAGAAATCTACTGGATTATATTAAATTTGGTTTAAAAAGCAGTTCTGTTCAGTATCACAAAGAAATAAACAAGCGGGCTGGTTCACACAACACGCATTACTTCAAAAATTTACTGGAAAAT
This sequence comes from Heliconius telesiphe telesiphe, assembly GCA_018249795.1. Taxonomy (NCBI): domain Eukaryota; kingdom Metazoa; phylum Arthropoda; class Insecta; order Lepidoptera; family Nymphalidae; genus Heliconius; species Heliconius telesiphe. Next base: position 3,351 of record DWLH01001543.1, on the reverse strand, counting down.
GACAGACCGTATGTCTAAACAGTAGGTTCCCTTTGCCTATTCTTCGATATACGACGATGTTAAAAAAAACGAGTGTGTCACTGAGTTTCGCCACCCGTGCCATAAAATCAGGTGGAAAGGAGTATTAGATTTTCTTTACCTGTCAACTAGGCAGGCGCTGTATCCCGCACACAGCAGGGTAGGCAGAGGGAACCTAGTGTTAAGACACTCCGTTCCCCACTTTCTGCCGAATTCTGTAGGCATTGCGTGTTGAATGGCAGAACTCAACGCCGCGCATTGCCTCGACACCAGAGCGAAGAACTGGAAATATAAATTTAAGTAAATATTTCATCTCCTCGAGTGGGGATCGAACCCACAACCAGTCAATTAACAGTCACACATTGTGCCGCTGCGCCACGACTGGCCTCTATTTTACATCGTTTTTTCAATATTTTATTATGTAACACACTCATTTCTAAAGCCTCTAGTAAATTGAGCTTGGATATGTCTCTGTGTGCTCTATGATATCGCACTTTCTAAAATATCGACCGGATCGAATTTAATCGAATTTAACCGGATTGTATCTGAGTATACTTGGAAACCCAACATTTCGAACGTTTTCCGTGGTAACAAAGTAATGCAGAGTAGTAAAATAATAATTCTGTAGTTCATGCGGGCGAAGCCGCGAGCGATAAACAACTAGGGACCCCCTAGTTGTTTATAAAAAAATATATAATAAATAAAATAAAAATAAAAAGCCTTTTATTGACCATTGCCCCAGTTACAAGCTTAATGCTAATTTACAATAATTATTTACATATTTACTTATTCTAAATATTCTTATCTCTTGTTATAGTATAACTAGAGGTACGGAATTTTCGCAAAAAAAAATCACCAATTTCGCATTTATATTTTTCAAAATTTTAAAATTTCGCATAAATTTCGCATTTATACTTTCGAAATGATAAAATTTGGGTAAATTAGGTATTTATTAAACAAAAATACTTGTTTAGTAATTTTATTACTAAATATGAAAGTAAAATTTAACAAAATACAAAATTTCAAAGAACAAGTCTTTACATTAAACAATTTTATTTAATTAAAATATAACATTGTAGAAATTTCAAGATTCGACTCCTTAAACGTCTTTCTTCGGTCTGTTACGACGACATTGTATATGCTGAAGAAGCGTTTAGCGTCCACGCTGTTGGTTGGACTCCAAATACTCTGTAATGCTGCTTCAGCAAAGGACGGAAAGTTGCATTTGACAGCCAACAATATGTTCTTTACATTGGGGTTTTCATTTATATTAATAGACCGAAGAATTAACCTATGAAAGTGCGCATACCCATCAATTAGCTCATTTTGAGGAAGTCCTTGGAAATAAGGAATTTTCGAAAAACTTTCTAGCAATACGTTTATATTTAATTTGGTTGAACTTGCAGCCACAGATGGGCAAAACAATTGGCTAATGTGAAAGAAAGCCTCGTTCGTCTTATTTAATTTCATGTGAAGAGAAAGTGTACAGAAACTTTTGTCGGTTTTCATTGTCTCATCAATTCCTTCATAGTCTTTAAGACATAGTGACGTCTTTTCATCAAAATAACCTTGACGTTGCCGTTCAAGTTATGATTTTAAATCCTTTAATTTGTTCCATAAAAGGTGGGCAATTGGACAACTTGTCCCTTCTAACTCATCAATCAATTTCATTATTTTGGGGCAGAACTCGGAGATAAAAGTCATTTGAATTTTTAGTTTTCGCTTAAAAGTTGTATCAACGTAACATTCTTTCAAAAATAGAACACTAGAATTTGGATTCTCCAGTTCATCAAAAAAGTCAAGTAGTGGCAACATTTTAGCTTATAAACCGTATATTAGTTATAGAAGGTTTATAGAACTGTTATGAATACGCAATGTTATCGAACGTTTCATAAACTTATAGAGCATTTTAACTAATGAACGTTTTAAACGTTCTATAAGGGTTTTTTATGAATAAGGCCGAAACAATCCATCATACGAATATTACCATACATTTCGGATTTATTCGCATTTATGTGTAAATTTCGCATTTATTCGCATCTATTTCGTAAATACGAAAATTCCGTACCTCTAAGTATAACTAGTTATTAATACTAACTTTATGCTACATTTTTTAAAATCAGAAACGTTACTAATAATTAAATGTATATAAGTAATTGTTTGTAATTAAATGATATATCATATCATATAATGATATGTCATAAAAAAAATTATACTAAATAATCAAACCCAACAAAACCTAAACAATATGTTTACGTATGAAACATTCACTTACACCAGTAACAAGCAACACTGAAGGCTCTCAACGTCTGATCGTGACGATGTGATCGAAAGCGACTCGAGTCGACAAATTGATTGAATTCTCTCTCGTCAGTACCCATCGTGTCGTCGGTTACGATTTGAGGCTACAGCGTCCAATCCATTGCGTGTCAAACGATACATTTGACATTACCTTAGGTGGTTGGATGGATTGGTCAATCATTTATTTTGGATTTTTTTAAATTAGGTATCCTTTTATTTTATTTTGCTTAAATTATTTTTAAGTGAAACTCCATAAATTAGATTAACAAATACTTTGCAGTAGTACGTGATCACGGTAAAGATTCGAAACGTTGGGTTTCCAAATATACTCAGATATAATCCGGTTAAATAGTTTAATTTAATATGTATAAAAATCGTGAATATCGATATTTTAAGAAACAATTAAATTCATTTACTAGCATTTTTTTGTCTATAATTATTTTTTATAGCTTCAGGTTGTATCCAACAAATAACAGGGTGGCAGAGGACACCTGGGAAAGTAGTGTTAATACACACTTCCCCCACTTAAAACGGAGAGGACACAATATTTGCGAAATTTGTGACGACTTTTTATTTTTTTACTCCTTAGTATTAGAGCAACAACACATCTCTTCTGATCTCTCTTGAAGTCCACCTTCAAAAAAAACAAATTATTATTTTTTAAATTGTAGCCAGTTTCGTGCTTTTTAACCGTAATTTGTACGTTTCCGGTGGGTTTGCAGTTTAGCCGCTTACTTCTTGTGAGAAAACCATCATGCAGCCTTAACTTGAGACCTACACATTAATAATAATATAACATTATTTTTTAGATTAGAATTTCAACGGTTTTTATCATTTTTAAAAATTTTTTTAGAAACGTATAAACGTTTGGAAGTACCGTTATTTGATCCTGCGCCTCTTGGATGCGCTTTCAAAAGGTGCTCAAATTAATATTTTGACCTACGTATAAAACGTTACTAAAATCACTTTTATCATCATTGAAAATAACTGTTTAATTATAAAAACACTTAAAGTACGTATTGACAAACCTCC
>DWLH01001542.1:0-12635 GCA_018249795.1 Heliconius telesiphe telesiphe | reverse complement strand
TTGCTTCACAATTTGTATATTACAATATTCTGTTTGTCGGCAAAATGTACAGTGTCACAGTAAAAATAGTGATATACATACGATAGGAACGAGAAACAAAGATAAACTTGTTACGCCAAGTTTTCGCATCCAAAAAGTTAAAAAATCTTTTATGGGTCTGAGTATATGTGTATATAATAAACTTCCGCAGTGTATTCTAAGTTTGCCACTGCCAGACACTACGCACACTTAAGGAATACTGAGAACACTGTCACTGGCTCACCACTACACCAGATCAGCAGCAGCGCGGGGGCACATCCGACCTGTACCGCGTCAGTGACAACACTCTCCCTAAACACCCCCCTCTCCCCTAGCGCTAAACTGTCACCTTTCTAGACGATAGCGTCAAGAAAGGTGACAGTTTTTGCCAATAAATTGGAAAAAAAATATATTATATGTTATTGTTACAATATATTATAGCAACCTTACTAATCCTACTCACATTATAAATGTTAAAGTTTGTAAGAATGAACGGATGTTTGTTCCGTTTTCAGGCATAAGCTACTACATGGACGTAGATAAAACTTTACAGTAATATAGTTTATACGTCAGAATAACACAAACTACAATTTATGTAAATACTTTATATAATTTGGCTCCAATATAACAACAGGCTTAAGCGGACGAAGATGCGTTTGGGTCGCTTATAGTATAAAAAAAATATTCATACTTCTTGTAAAGCGTTTCATATTTTCGATTTTCTTCCATTGACAAAGGGCAGGTCGCCCTATCATTATAAGTTGAAGATTGCGATCGGGGCCATTACACGCGACCCAAATATTGTATATTATATTTATGAAATATTTATATTTCGAAATCACTGGATTTTTAGACATTCATATATTTGAGTTTCTTTTTCTTCACACTTTTACATTATACCTACGCGATAAAGAAGGAAAAGCTACTGGCAAAACCTTCTGTCCTATTTTACCCATATCATCATTATTCTTAGAAAATACAGATAAGATTAGGCATGGCGCAGTATCACAAGCGTGCGACTGTAAGCACGACAGAATGTGTGTGGGTTCGATTCCTACTCGAGAAAATAAAATATTGTATAACAACAATGTATAACACGCAATGCCTCCAGAATAGTGTGTTAATGGGAACGGAGTCTCTTAACAGCCTACTCTGTTATGTATGGAATACAGCGTAAAAATAAAAAAAACATATACAAGTAGGTACAGATACCTACTAATATATAACATTTTCAAGGGACATACCCAATATATTCGTATATATCCACATTATTGAGAAAGTTCGTCATGTGTGATCGAAATCCGCTTACAACTGTCAAACTTAAATTGACTGCGTGAGAGGTTTTGTGCTTCAATAGTTCGGTAACGGTTTTATGGAATATTTAAATTTAAGTAATTTCTAAATTATATGTTAATCTATGCAATTGGTGCTTTTAGGGCATGACTAATACTACTAGTTCCCCAGATTAACGCGTTTAACCAAATATACTTTTTAGATTTTTTTATAATATCAGTACAGAAGTACAGATGGTAAATAGCCTGATAAACAATGGTTGTCAATAAATTCATAGTTTTATCTTTCAACATGCAATGTCTTCTTGTCAATTTCTTCAAAATAAGGCAGTGCGTGGAGAACACTTGGTTACCTCTCTTTACTGAGCTATATAGGAAAAAGCCTTAGGAAACTTAATAGCAGCTTTTTCTCGTATACTAGGGTGGGCAAGAAGAATCTTATATAAAAAATTAAATACTCCATTCGCCTCTCTTACTTCATTCTCCTTTTATTCGAAACATTGAGTGTTATGTCGTGTAACTAAATGCAGCCATTTGTCTCAAAGAAAAGGAAAATAATAGTGACGTTTACCCTAATCAGTCCCTAATTATATGATGATCTAATCAGTCCCTAATTATATGATTATATTGGTATTCATTCGAATATAAATAATAAAGGTCCTCAAGGCGTAGTGGCGCAGCGTGTGCCAGTAAATGCGATGGTGTGATGGTTGTGATGGTTCGAGTCCCAGTCGGAGGAATGAGTTATTATATATTTTCCTTTCCTCGCTCTGGCGCAGACAAGACAAAGAGCGACATTAACTTCCGCTACACAACAACTCAACTCAACAACACAACTCAACACTGGGTTCCTTCTACCTACCCTGATATATGCAGGTTACAGCATGAAGCTAAAAAAAAACATGTAAATACCGTCTACGTGACGTGTGATGCGAGGCTGCATCGGCGACTGTATAATCGGATTATTGCAATTGAATACTCTTTTTTGTTAATACTGTATTTAATGCTGGGGGATAATGAGATATCTGTGCTAGTTTCCATTATACGAAAATATATAATTAAATATATTTTATCAGCTTCACACTGTATCCCGCATGTAGCAGGGTACGAATTCTGGATAAACGAAAAGCGACGACGACCGCCCACGCCCCCGTACAACACAAGAGCAGCTGCAGGTGCATTGTGGGCTTATATGGTAGAGATAGACGCGCTTTTTGAAGGTAGTTCCTGCGAAACTACGCAGTAGTAGAGTGCCACATATACAAATGGTGTGGATGGTATTTTAGCTTTTGACGTACTGTGTAGTTAGAATATTCGGTGGCAAGTAACAAGTCTCCAGAACACCCCCCATGATATATGCGGTAGAGAACGCACAGTGAGGAGATAGATATCTCTACGCAAAGCCAATGTTTCAAGTCTTTTACAGAGCATTGGGTCCTCGAACAGCTGTACAATGTATACGAGTACAGCTGTTCGAATATACAAATAAGTCAAGCTGATACTGGAGTGCACCAGCCCAGAGATGAGAACAGTACTCTATATGACGCCAAACCTGACCAACATACATGGCCAACCGGTGTTGTGGCGTAAGGTTCTTAACGCTAAGGCCCAATGTATACGCACAAATAGTCGATTAGGATATTTATTCAATTGAATCGGTACTTGAACCCGTAACCTTTCACGGCTATAAAAATCGAAACTAAAATAAATTTATGATTAAGTACATTGACAATGGAAAATGTTGAAATTGTATGAGAAACATGTCAATTCTCACAGCTGTCCGTGATAGCTCTATAGATGACAAATTAAAGTCCAAACAAATTTTATATTATACAATTTAAAATTATAATAACTTTATTTACTGATGCTTTGGTTATATATTGTTTCGTGTTATTTTAAAGGTATAGAGTTCAAATTTTAATGTTAAATATTATACAATAAATGTCTTTGTCATTTTAATATAACTATTATTTAAGTGTGAAGGAAGGAAGGAAACCTTATCCATTTCGCGGCGGCTAGTAACACAAGTCCTGAGCTTGTTGATTGTAAATAACTTCCTATATATCTAAAAATATTTTTCTAGTGGCTAATTCATAAAAAATCTGCCAAGTGCATGTCAGACTTGCGGCCGAAAAGTTCCGTACCATTATCTATAATTGGCCAAAATAAAAAATAATCGCTTTTATTATTTGGAAACCCTCTTAATTATTTGTTTTATTCTGTTTTTAGTATCTTTTGTCATAGTGGCAACAGAAATACTTCATCATTGAAAATTTCAACTGTCACAGTTCATGAGATACAACCTGGTGATATAGACATACAGAATGACAGAAAGCGGACTCTTAGTAAGACCATTTTGTATACAGAAAAAGAAGCACATTAAATTTAGCTACTTTAAGATAAGCGTGAAGAGATTTTTGGTTGAACACACTGATTAGTGTGTCTCGAGATTTCGATAACAATTGGTTCTAAACTCTAATTGAGAAAATATTTTTGCGTTAGATAGTCGATTAATGTTAAAAAACTATAGGCTATATTACGGTAATCTTAAATTACGGCATAAACTTAATTGTGTCAATGTAACCCACAGTAATTGTAGTCAAAGTTACCTACTTAGAACGGCACTTAGAACGTGACATATATGTACAATACATATATAACGTGGCCGTCGTGGCCCAGGGACACGTCGGGCCCAGTAAATGCGATGGTTGTGGGTTCGATCCTCAGCCAAGGGAATAAATTATTATTTCTAAATATTTTCATTTCATCGCTCTGGCACGAAAGCAAAAGCCTGGCGTTGAGTTCCGCCACTTAACACGCAATGCCATGAAAAATTCTGCGGCAAATGGGGAACGGAGTGTCTTATCATTATGTTCCCTTTGCCTACCCTGCTGTGTGCAAGATACAGCGTGAAGCTGAAGCTGACGAAATCTATTACTTATGAATATTTCACTACGGGGGCGAATCCGCATGTGAATTAATTATTTCTATTAATTATTTCAATAAGCTCAGTAAATTATGCTTCATTTCAATACTGAGTATATGAATTCAAAACATATAAAATAATATTAAAAAATTGTTGTATAAATGAAACCGCTAGTTACGCTATACTCGTACATATTGGCTTTAAAAGCTTCACGTTTTATTTCATAGAATTTTTATAAATTTCACTTTGATTGAAACGTATCTGTAATTGAATTAGGCAATCAACGACACGAAAACAAAAAATATATTATAGGTAAGTAATTTAATGTTTTTTATTTATAAAAAAAATCTATACAATTAATGAAATTTTGAGACCAGGCGTGGCTCAGGGACATAAGCGTGCGACTGTTAAAGCGACTGGTTGTGGGTTCGATTCTCACTCGAAGAAGAGAAATATTTTATATTTTGCTTTCCTCACTCGGTTAACGAGACAAAGCACGGTGTTGAATTCCGCCACACGACACGCACTGCCTCCACAATTTTGCGGAAAGTAACTTAATGGGAATACGTTTAACCATAATAATTCAATAAGGTACCACCCGTTAGTGGGAAACGGAGTGTCTTAGCACTAAGTTCCCTCCACCAACCCTACTATGCGGGAAATAGCGTGAATCGTGCTAATGAATGCACTATTTCAACATTTGGACGTTAAGTGACCAACATACTACAGAGTGATTCATCTCTAAATTATTTTTGTCTTACCAGCAAAAATATATAAAAACTGATAAGTAATTATGATGGGGGCATCATACTTTAAGTTCAATTCAATTTTAAATTCCTATCTTAAAAATAATAAGTGCTTATAAAATGTAATACCAAATTACAGATACCCATCGATAAAAAGCAGAACCGATTAACTTAATAACTGTCGATTATAAAAATTGATTCTTTAAATTGAATATTATTGATAACTAGCGTCCCAAACGCGGCTTCGCCCGCATAAACTTATTGTTTTATTTTAATTGTGTAAAATCTTTACACATATTGTAGCCTATGTATTATTTTGATATATCAGATAAATATATATGTATATATTATCGTAAAGTTTCATCTTAATCCTTTCGATCGTTTTTGCATTAAAGTGGAACAAATATTCATCCACCCAAACTTTCGCATTAGTGTTATAAGTGTTTCACTGTAATGTTATTCATCAAATAGTCAATGACTATAAGTGTGGCTATGGAAACAAATCAAATCAGCTTCACGCTGTATCCCGCACACAGCAGGGTGGGCAGAAGGAACCTTGTTTTCAGACACTCCGTTCCCCACTTTCCGCCGAGTTCAGGAGGCATTGCGTGTTGAGTGGCGGAACTCAACGCCGCGCTTCGCCTCGATACCAGAGTGACGAAATGAAAATATAAAAGTAAATAAATATTTTATTTCCTCGAGTGGGGATCGAACCCACAACCAGTCGATTTTACAGTCACACTTTGCGCCACGACTGGTCACGGCGGCGAAGCCTCAAATAAAAGCTTGTAAATTACAAATTCACTTTTATTTTGTCTTCGTTAAATATTAATATTATTTTAATATAAAAAAAATAAACACCATACAATACTGCCTAAATCCAAGTAACTAATTACAAGAAAGGAGTCGACTTATTTAAATGAAAAACAAAATTTAATATTCCCAGCTTGAATAATATTCAAGTCTCATACTCGTTATATCAAAACGAACCCCGTTTTAATCTACACAATGTCTAAAATCTTTTGGGGGTAGATTTTTGACGCCTACTTAACGCGGCCGCTTAATCCTTGACCGTTTTACTTTTTACATACGAAATTAATTCTCAGTAAGTAGTGGTAGCATAAAAAGTAAGATTATTTAATTATTATATATATTTAATTTTATTAAAGATATTTTTCGTTAGTTTAGGTAGTAACATGAAGCTTATTTTTATTTTATTTACAGTAGAATATTGAGTAGAAAAATTGAAAATATTTGTTATTACCCGACAAATATTTTCTATACATACATATAATTAAAAATTAATTTCAGTCTGTGTATGTAAGATATTTAAGAAAACTTATTTTTAGATGCAGTATCGATGTAATAAAACCCAAAAACCCAGTGGTAGTTAAATATTTTGTCGGTTTATACACGCTAATCTCAGAAACGTCTTAAGTGACATAAATGCAGTGTCCACTATTGTATTTTGGCAAACTTCCTTTACATTTTACATACATTTAGTATTTATTTTATTTCAATTTAATCGGTTCGCAAATAAAAAGGTCAACACTTTCCTATACAGACGAAGTCGTGAGCATAGTCCTTGCTCCAATAACTAAAATGACATTTAATCTATATAGATAAAATATTGTTTTCCATTATTGACTGACGAACAATGCACAGCTGCTACGCAGCGTAGACGGAAAGGCGTATTACTTAAATTTGGCATATAGAAAATGGCGTAGAGTAGTGTAGGCAAACACTTAGATAAGAACTCCCAAGATCCCTAGAGGAATGGAACGCAAAAGCAAAAACATTAATTAACAGTTCATGCAAACGTTTACTTGTGGTTAAAAATAAATATATACCTATAACATAATAATATTGTAGTATGGTAGGTAGCCCAGTACTAAGACAATCCGCTCCCCACTTTCTGCTGAATGAGGAGTGGAAATCGAATCGAAACACGCGTGCTGTACGCTTGTACGCCTACATCATGACTGGTCTCAATTTAATAAAGAGTTATAAATAAATATAAATTATTTTACATTCTGACCGTACTCCATATAAAATTGTCGGAGTTATAAGCGGATAACTTTAATTGTTTGGAACCGGGCGCAGATTATAAACAAAATATGACATTCTTTCCAGCATTAATGTTACAAAAACTGTCTAAATATTTTATATTTGTTTTTCAAATAACTGCCCGAAAGAGGTTTAATTTATTACTTTGTTATTATACAAACTTAGTTTTGTTAGTACTTTACGTGTAATTGAGTTAAGTTTTATCAACCACTCGTTTTGTAATTATCTCTTACATAAATTTTGAATATTTTGAATACTTAAAAGGTATTTATTTAAATCTAGGGAGACAATGACATTAATGTTATTCTGTTTTAAATTGTATTTTATAATGTTGTCGTCGTCTTTACTGCGTGGACCTTACGACATAAAATGGAAAATCCTATATTTATTCAATCCCCTAGGAATTTTGAAAAATCCTTTCATATGTACGTTGTCAGTCAGTCACTCAGTAACAGAAGAGTTTTAAATATATCTATAGATTTTAAAGTTTATAACTTGTTGGTAATATAACAATCAAATACAGTCACCAGAATGTTAATTTGTGATATCTGCAAACAAAACTTAGTAAAGTTTGGGCTACTCGCAGAGTCACTAAAAGGGTATCCAAAAGTTACGTATAATCCGGATTTAAACAGTCGGAACAGAAACTATCGTATAAAGATATCCAAGCGGAGGCTCCTGAAGAATTTATGTGAGACCTTTTGTCCTTAAAAACTGTTTGGGTAAACAATTGATTGATCCTTTTTTGGTCGGCTTTTTTAACATATACCGTACTGTACTGTATGTATTTGTTATTCGTTCTCCGGGTTTCTGAGGTTGGAGTGATTTTTTTATCATCATAGCTTTTTTATATAAATAGCCTTAATTTTTTGAGGTCATCGGTAAATGATAATGTTTCAATTTTCCAGCTCTTTTTACTTTTGTTAGACAATTTTTTTGTTTAATTCCGCCACAAAACATGTGTCGAAATTAGTGAATGGAGTGCCAAAATGGAGCTTCTTTCTGCCTACCTTGCTACACGGGAAAAGTGTAAATACTCTGTTTTTTTTAGAGAGAATAATGCTTAAAATATTGAAAAATTTTATATAATGTTACAGTTTTCAAATCTAGCATAATGATCTATTGGTTAATGGCACTGAATACGTAAATCCATGGACGGAGAGTTTATTTTATTGTAGATATATTATAATATATATATATTTTGTATAATCGTGGACTAGAGAAAACAGATAGGAACCGTAGCATTTGGCGCTCCGTTTCATCTGGCTATTCCCCTAGGGATAAACGTGAAATTTAAAAAATCTCCGAATGGAATTGAACCCATAACCACCATACAATATAGGCAGACACGACTACTCTATAAAGGCAGGAAATTCACATAATTACCGCAACTATTCTCTGATAATACGTTCCCGATGAAATAAGTACCACTCTTTCCTTTTAGTGCATTTAGGTCAATCTCTGTAACCTGCATTGCCTGCTGGGATGCAGTTGAAAATATCACGATGTAAATTCGGTGTGCACATTCTCTGAGAACAGTCAGGTGTCGCGACCTATATTTTATTTATGAACTCCATTCCTGTACTGTTGAGGGAGGTAAGAGTTAGTTCAAGTTGGATTATCGATAGATATATAAACGATAAAATTATATATTTGAGGCCAGTCGTGGCGAATAACACAAACACACACACAAACATGACACAAACGTGTGACTCTAAACGCAACATATTGTGAGTTTCGGTTCGTGAAATATTTAATATTTTCATTTCTTCGTTCTGGTAAGTTCGGCGTTGAGCTCCCCCAATCAACGTCAATGTCTCCGGAAATTGGGAAACGGGAGTGTCTTAATTGGAAAGGAATGTATTAACGCTAGGTTCCCTCTGCCAACCTTGCGGGATATAGCGTGAAACTAAAAAAGTGAGTATCGATAATACATATTGACACCTCTAGTAAAACCTTTATGAAGAAATTCCAAAGCTTCCGAGAGGATATAGTGGAAAGTGCATAATATTTTCTATTTTTAATAAAAAAATATTTGCAAATCTGTTTGAAACCCACTCTAATGTACAGTTCAATTAATGTTATACGTATATTAATATTAAAAAAATATATTACTTTTTATATAGGCCGTCGTGGCGCAGTGGCAAAAGCTTGTGACTGTAGATACGACGGTTGTGTCCTATTCCTACTCGAGGTAATTAAATGTGTGCAATTTTTATTTTCTCGGTCTGGTAAGTAGGCAAAATCCCGGCGTTGATCTCAGCCACTCAACAAGCAATGTCTCGAGAATTCGGCAACGAAATGGAGTGTCATAACACTAAATAGGTAATAACCTCTGCCTACTCTCGTAGCGCAGGGGCACAATGTGTGACTGTGATTCGACTGGTTGAAATTAAATATTTATTTACATTTATATTTTCATTTATTCTCTCTGGTGTAAAGGCAAAGCGCGGCGTTGAATTCCGCCAGTCAATGCGCAATGCCTCCAAAACTCGGCGGAAAGTGGGGAACGGAGTGTCTTTACACTAAGTTCCTTCTGCCTACCCTGCTGTGTGCGGGATATAGCGTGAAGCTGATTTGATTTAATTTAATTTAATTTTAATGTTTTACATATAAAACTAAAAATATTTATATTTTATTACTTTCGCGTCATATCGTATCAAACTTCAATTAACGGAACATACTGTTAATATCGTTTTAGTCATCATCTTCTCCTTGTTTGAAAAAGAAATCCTACTGTTCTTCTGTTGTCCTAATCCAGACATAATGTAATAAGCAAAGCAAAAGTATACGACACGGCCGTAACGTTCATTTGGTGCAACAACGACGTATTTACACTTTTTGAATGCTGCAGGACGCAAAGTTTGGAAATTGTCTTTCAGCTTACATTAACATATTTAACTTGTTTCGGAAAAAATGTGTGCAATTACGTCATTGTTTCACCAGATGAGTGTTATTATTGAGAAAGATCATAATTTTTACTATAACATTTGTGTATCGCTCAATATTTAATAACAAAAAGATCTAAACAAACGCAAGTATAAACTTATATATAGTATGCCTTCTCCAGCTTTATAGTTGAGAAAATGTTCATTCATATCTTAAAATATTCAGCTACATCTTACTTGTTCAATGGTCGTCGCCAAAATGTAAATTTTAAGTTACAATCGCCGTCTCCAGCAGTCGAAGGAAAAATAAAAAATGTTTTTTTTTATTCAGAATGGAACTTAACAAAAAACTGATTTTAAAGTTTTTGTAAACACGCAGTTTTGTAAACGTAGCGCAGTAGGGCAAAATTTTAATTTAAACGTGATTGATGGTTGTCGGTTCGATCCGGGGAATGGTTATATTTAAATTATTTTAATTTTCCGGCTCTGGTTGAACGCAATATTGAAATCTGCCACTAAATAGGAAATGCTTAAAAAATTAAAACAGAAAGCGGGGGACGGAACCTTTTAACGCTCTCGCAGCTGCTATGCTGGAAAAAGTGTGAATATGCTTTTTTTTTGCAAACCATCAATCATTGTGAAAAGTCAGCACTACCTGTCTAAAGTGAAGCTACCGGCAAACTCCAAAATTCTAATAGAAAAAACCTACCTTACAAATCACACCTTTTTTCGCATGTTGAGAAATCGTGTGTTGAGTGAATCCGTTATATCGCTTTGCCTTACCTGAGAAAATAAGTGAAGCTTGTTTGTATTTAGCTCTCTTGAGTCAACTGTATTTACTTTCACACATTAACATCATTATAATATTCTTGAATATTATAATATACGTTGTTTAACCGGGTTCGTTAAGATATTAACGGAAAAGGAAATATTTGTGAAATTTACTTATTTACTTTGTACCATGATTAATATCTATCTATCTAGTTTAAGATCAAATTTATCAGCATGTTAAAAATATATAGGATCTTCATAAATATATAGAGATCATCGTAGATGCAGAAGGACAGCGTCAGACAAAGCACGGTGTTGAGTTCCGCCACTTAACAAGCAATGTTCCGAATTCTGACGAAAAACAGGGAACGGATTGTCTTAACCGACCTTCCCTGCTTTACGTATATATTTCCCGATTTTTATTTAATTAATTTTGTATTCATTTTGTGATTGTGACAATTTTACTTTGTTTTTTTTCCTTCAACAGGGTAAGCAAAGAAAACTTAGAATTCAGACACTTTTTATTCTCCACTGTCTAAAGTATAGCATTTCTAAGAAATGCTCTAAAAAGGAGGTGGATGAATGAGGAGGTGATAAATGCACTTTTTGAAGGTAACCAAGTCAGTTGCGTGGCGCGTGGATGGAAGTTCCTACAAAACCGCACAGCAGTGGAGTACCACGTATCCAGACGATGTGGATGTATTTAAGTTTGTGACGTATTGTGCGTATATTTTCTAAGCCTACAATTTAAGCACGATAAATGAACGCCAATCACAAAAAAACAATACTATTACATTACATTTTAGATAAGAGTGAAGAACTCAAGACCTTATCTATATCTTGAACATAAATTTCACATTTCTTATTTCCTTTCAGTCTTCTAGCGATACTTTCCTATCGATATTTTTTTAAGTTATGCAGGATAAACTAAGAATATATAGTGTTTAGACGCTAACTACTATCTGAAATGCTTAAAAAAAAGAAACGAAACCTCTTTATGAGTATAAACGCAATTGAAGCCAGCCGTGGCGCAGGGGCACAAGTAAACGCGACTGGTTGTGAGTTCAAACCCTACTCGATGAAATGTAATATTTATTTTCTAAATAAACTACCTAACACAATAAATATACGCCAGTCACGACAAAACCAATACAATTACATTATATTATAGATAAGATCGAAGAACTCAAGACGCAAGGCATATATTTCTCTCTTATTACCATCCGTTCGTCTGGCGCGTGGCGTAGAGCGGTGACAATCCGCCGAAATGCTGGCACGGATCCGAGCGCCCGCTCGATACGCGACTGAGTGACGCCTTGTAACTACATACATTTGGATTTCCACGTTTTGAGGACAGAAATGATGTTTTTTGTGCTATTATATTAAAGATTTTATGTAGATTTAGTTTTTTTTGGAAATATTAATTTGGTGTTTGTTTTTATTATGGTTTAGTTTTTATGGGAAAGGTAAATGTTATAAAGTAGAGGGAATCAAGAGCTGGCCGTCAAGTAGAGGGAATCTAGTGTCAAGACACTCTCTCTTTTACTCTCTCTCTCTCTCTCTCTCTCTCTCTTCTCTCTGTTCTCTACTGTCTGTCTGATTCTGGTGAAATTAAAAATCGCTCATTATCTTGCCTCTTTCTTTTGTTGACGCTGTATTCCGCACATAACATGGTAGGTAGAGTAAAACCCGGGAACCTGTTAAGACGTTCTATCTCAATTAGACACTTCTGTTCCCTAGTTTCCGCCGAATTCTTGAGTCAAGAGGGCTTCAGTCTAATCTCTCTTAACTAAAGAAAACAAAAAATAATTTGTCCCAGAATGGGGATCGAACCCAAACCCATCGTGTTTACAGTCAGACCCTGTAACATTGCGCCACTAGCATAAATAGGCAAATATGCATATAATTGGGACCTTGTTCTATAATA
>DWLH01001541.1:0-12648 GCA_018249795.1 Heliconius telesiphe telesiphe | reverse complement strand
TTTACTTAATTTCGCAAGAACAAAATAATAATGATCACTCAAGGTGAACTGGATTCCGATAATTCGTGTAATTCAATGAACACTTTCAAGTGTACACGGTCAAGTGTAGACGGTTACGACAAAATTGCCTACAAACTACATACTAGTTCGTTACCTAATTACTTTTAACACTCTCACGGTATCGTGAATTGTTCTATAGTGTACTTACTATATGTTATCCGATTTTTAATATTGTATAGGTATTGTATATACTTAATTGGTCTGTTGCTAAAATATTTTCTATTTTAAGCTATTATTATATATGTAGAAGAATGTTTATCGGAAACTACTCTTGCAGGACCTGCTGGTTCCATTGTGGGTCAAGGCAAGCACGAATAACTTAGCAGATTCCAGACACTAGTCCATTCTATTCGGTAAATGCCAGAAGAATCCACTTCCTCCTTTTTTGAAAAGAAAAGCTCACTCTCACGCGTCACGACTCTACTCAAAGCATGAGCCTCCAATAAAAGTCAAAACACAATCTATTAAACTTCGATCAACAAATCGTAATTCTACAATAATCAACAATGAGTTTCTTTTCGATCGCTTCCTCTGAAGCTCAAGGCTGTGGCTGCACGCTATTGGTGAAATCATCAATTGGTTATACAAAAGTCAACACGTTGTCTCTTTAAATATACGTAGACTATTATATTGTAAATAGTAGTTACAAATAATAATAATAATAATAAAGCTAATCAATATACATCTATAATATTATAATTTCCGTCCCTATCGCTTCCTTCGATATATATATAAATTTCCTTAAAAAACAATATTTCAGAACAAAAGTTGGTTAAGTGCAAGTCGGATTCACGCATGGAGGCTTTCGTACTAATTTCAGCATTGTAGGTCAACGTGAATATCTTATACAAATTGACAAACTTAAGTTTGCAGGCATATGCACTCATTCTGTATGAAATTCACTACAAAATTAAGTTATTACTGATTTATTTCTATCGAATACCTAGAAACTATCAGTTTTTGGAGTTTTTACTTTATTTTATTTATATTTTCCTTTATATTATTAATTCTCACTTCCCAGTACTCAGTGCCAAACTTATTTAGAAATTTGATTTTTTTTCTCGAAATACTTATATATTATTGACAGATGGATAGACGGACAACAGAAAGATCCTAAAAATCATTTTTTAATTAAACAAGAATTGATAAGTTAAAGTATATAGTACATATTTAATTTAAATTCTTTTCCTACAACAAATAAGGTTAAATGCAATTATGTTTAAATGTCAAGGAATAATTTACTCTTTTCAACAATTGAAGAAAATTATTTACTCAATAAAGATGGTAAATAATTGAAAGTATTTTTACGTGATAGGTAATAAACTGAGGTATGTAGGTAGGAATGTTCGTTGTTTAACTTTAAAACAATTACCATTTTCACTTGGCGTAATGTGAGCGTTTTTTTCTTTTGATTGATTTATTTTTTATGTTAATATCACTTATTAACATTAAATTCACATTAACACATATCTTGGCTTAATACTCTTGTTGTATTTACTATTATCAATAGATGATTTTATTCAAAAAAATCATAACTTGTACGTTCATATGTATACTTAACGTAATATAAAATATTACTAATTGATTAACTTAGAGGCCGTCGCGGTGCAGTGGCATAAGCATATGACTGTAAACGCGACGGTTGTTGGTTCGATTCCAACTCGGGGGAATAAACTATTATACATACATATATGCGAGATACAATGTGAAGTCAAAACAAAAGATTCACTTAATTACAGTATAGTAGGTATCGTTAAACATTTATGTTGTCTAAATTCTTAATATGAATATTACCAAGAGTAAAAGAATGTGAAAAAAAAAACAAGATTTGTCCTAAAAATGCCATAAGAAAGTCAGCGTGTAAAATTTTATTATTTATACTAACGTTATCATAACTTTCTCTTCTTGCCTCAAAGAGATACTCAAAAATTGACATATGAATAGACACATGTTCTCGTGTTTTGTTTATTTTGCTTACTATATAAGCAATATTTATAATCACATACCAATTTAGCGAGTTTAAAAATTTAATCCACTATTATTATCATTACTTCAGTGGTACGCTATATCCCGCATATAGCAGGGTAGGCAATGGGAACCTGGTAACCTAGTGTTAAAATAATCCGTTCCCATTAAGACACTTCCGTTCCCAACTTTCTGCCGAACTCTGAAGGTATCGCGTGTTGAGCAGTCAAAATCAACGCCGCGTTTTGCCTTGTTACCAGATATAATTTATTATAGTAAGTTTATTTTTATAGTATCAAAATGCGTCTCAAGTCTCAAGTTTGACAACAAGTTGGCTTTTGGGTGTTTTTACATGTCAAGTATTTAAACATTATTATTAAAAAATAAGAAAATAATTTATATTGATGTTACCTTAAAATGGAGTGAATAAAAACAATTTTAGATTTTAAATTTGTTTTTTTAAATGTTCCTGGCTTTAAATATGATGAAAACAATATTTATTTTTGATTATTATATTCGTTTCTTTTCACTGCAATTGAAAATATAATTATAACAATATATATTAAATTTACATTTAGAAAAATTTAAATTTATTAACTAATAAGTTCTATAGACATTCAAACCAATCTATAAATATTTTTTCTACTTAATATACTATATTAAGCTCCATTAATCGTGACCTATAAAATAACGTTCTTTTGATTTAATAATTAGCTTCACGCTGTATCCCGCACACAGCAGGGTAGGCAGAGGGAACCTAGTTTTAAGACACACCGTTCCCCACTTTCTGCCGAATTTTAAAGGCATTGCGTGTTGAGTGGCAGAACTCAATTTGCGCGCCGCGCTTTGCCTCGACACCAGAGCGAAGAAATGGAAATATAAATTTAAGTAAATATTTCATCTCCTCGAGTGGGGATCGAACCCACAACAAGTCGGTTTTACAGTGACACTTTGTGCCACTGCGCCACAAATGGCCTTTCTTTTGATATGCTTACCTCATTATGTTATTGATCTCATGCCTGCGTGAATAAGGTATAGTACACAAACCACTACTAGACTAGGCTACTAAAATAATGCTAGAAGTAAAAATATATAATTTTATAATATTTAAACAAAGAAAACAGAATAACACGAAGCCAGGCGTAGTGCAGGGGCACAAAGTGTAACGACCACGACTCAAGGAAATGAAATATTTATTTAAATTTATATTTCCATTTCCTCACTGGTGTCGATGCTAAGCGCGGCGTTGAGTTCCACCACTCAACACGCAATGTTACAAGTCTTAACACTAGGTTCCCTCTGCCGACCCCACTGTGTGCGGGATACAGCGTGAAGCAGATTTTTTAAAACACAATAAATATAGTATAAGTATGTAATATAATCTATAATTCCTTGATGTTATAACAAATGTATTCCATCATAATTTGCTTTGGAGCCTTCAACATGTCCGAGAACAAAGCGAAACAACGGTGTAGCCCATCTCAGGGCCAGTTCTTGATTGCTTGACGTGAGAGTCGGGATTAGTATATTATGTATACGAGTGTACCAATTTTGTTGTTCGTCCCAACCACACCAATCTTACTACTATAGTATTCTATATATATAAAAGGACTTGTACCTGACTGACTGAGGTAAGACGCACGCACAGCCGTAACCGCTGTGCGTAGAAACGTGACATTTGGACAGATGTTTATTTTCATAATCTGGACTTCCACTAAGAAGGGATTTTGAAAAATTTTAACCCTAAAGGGATGAAATAGGGGTTGAAAGTTTGTATGGATTTTTATTCAAAACGACGCCGACTTTTATAAAATTTGAAATTCAGACTTAAAAATATTTCATTGAACACGTGTTTCATGGGTTTTTAGAATTCACCCCTAAAGGTGTAAATAAGCGGGCGAAGCCGCGCGCGCCCGCTAGTTATAAATAATTTTTGTTCACTATAGTAGGTTATTTCAATAGTAGAAACAAATAATACTTGCTATAATGCATCTTGTACGCTCTAATAAGCTTTGCGTAATCATTGAAGTCGTAGTAAAAATGACAAGTAATTGGATACAAGAACGCTATATTTCCGTCTTCTTTATTAGTTTTTATATTAAAACAATTTTTAGCATTTCTTTTGTAACCAGCAGTGTGTTTACATATAAAATAAATAAATAAATTAAGACACTCCGTTCCCCACTTTCTGCCGAATTTTGGAGGCATTGCGTGTTGAGTGGCAGAACTCAACGCCTCGCTTTGCCTTGACACCAGAGCGAAGAAAATGGAAATATAAATTTAAGTAAATATTTCATCTCCTCGAGTGGGGATCGAACCCACAACCAGTCGGTTTTACAGTCACACTCTGTGCCCCTGCGCCACGACTGGCCTCGAATGTTTACGTAT
This sequence comes from Heliconius telesiphe telesiphe, assembly GCA_018249795.1. NCBI lineage: Eukaryota > Metazoa > Arthropoda > Insecta > Lepidoptera > Nymphalidae > Heliconius > Heliconius telesiphe. Next base: position 8,235 of record DWLH01001541.1, on the reverse strand, counting down.
TGGCCTCCTAAAATTAATCAAATCACAAACTTATACGCTGTTGTCGCTGTCTTAGGTTATTTTTGTTAAATAGTAATGACATGGTCCAGTCAGACAAAAAAGTCGTAGCACAGCGGCAGGAGCGTGCAACTGTGAACGCAACAGAATGTGGGTTCGATTCCCACTCAGCGAAATTAAATATATGTATCTATATGTAATATTTCCATTTCATCTCTCTAGTAGTAATTAAGAGCACAAGTTCAGCGGACATTTTACGTTAAAATGTGATGTTTTGTCATCGGTAAAACTTTAATCGCCATTTTTACTATTGATCAACCTGTTCATAAGACAGTACTGTTGTAATTCCGTTGTTACTTTTGTTGTTTTTATTAAGTTCCTTGTATTGTTAAGCGATTATATAATCACTAAAAAAGAACAAAAAATCTATATAGATTTTTTTATAATTTAAAACATAACAAACCAAACTAAAAAGAAATTAAAAAGTTACATAAAAGTTTTAGAAACAGAAACTTTGCTTACATTTTGTCTCGTGTTAAAATGAATAGGGTATATAACATGGACGCCCATGGCATATTGAATTACAAGGGGCGGTTATCTATTGACAGTAGCTTTAAACAATACGTCCTCAATAAATAGTACTTTCGATAAGAATATAACTGAATACTTTTAGATAAGAAATGTAGCAAAGAGCAAACAAAATATTAGCCATTGCTGTATAAAAACATGCTAATTGATTGTCAAGAACGACTCTTGTAGTGTTGTCTCGTGTAAAATGGAAATACAATTACTTTTTAGAGGCATTTCTTTGTTATCTGTTTGAAAATGATGTATATGAAGATTGTAATATCTAAATTAAAGCTATTCATAATTATACTTATTTAGAAAACGTATAAAAAATTGAACGTAGCGGGACTCGAACACGCGCCTGTTGGAAACGAACCAGGCGCTGTGACCACTAAGCCATATTTTTCTTTCCAAAAAAAATATTCATAATTATTTATATTAAGCTAAACATTAAGATTTTACTTTTGAGTTTTGAGTTATAAATAATGCAAGCTTATTACCCATAGTTAACTGTAATCGTAAATTGTTTGTAAGATACTTATTTAGAATTTATTTAGATATTAATTGTGGAATAACATTTTAAAAATGTTAAAAAAATATATTTTTAAGATTTTCTTCAAAATATTTCATAGGCCGTTATGTTTTAAATTTAATCTACTTTAATTTTTTGGTATAACTCCAAGTAAATAGTAATAAATTACGCATATTCCGTACCTAACTCTTGTAAATCTTAATGAACTGTATTCAGGATAGATTGAAAATGAAATAATTCATAAGTATTTGTTTCAAATTTTACGCAAATTATAATATATACTTACAAATATTTTGTATCCGTTATTTAACAATATCTGTTTTATTTCAGGGTTGGAAGATACAGTGAAACTAGTCAAAGGTATAGGCGGCAAATGCTACGGGTATATAGTAGATCTCGCCAGCAAAGACGACATTTACCGGGTCGCCAAGCAAGTGGACGAGGAAGTGGGCAGGGTGAGTAACTTTGCATTGCGTAAACATATTTTAAGAATGTCAATGTTTGTCAATGTTTAACTCCGTGTGGGGTCGAGTCAACAATGCCTTTGACCAGGTTAAAAATCTTTGCAAAAATTTTAAAAATACAAAAATAATACCTGTTGTACAAATATTATAAATAAGTTGTAACAAGCGTATAATAATTTCGGCGTAGCTTGATGCGAAGGTATGGCTTGTCAGAGCGTTTGGACGGTTTCCAAAGAGGCGCGGGTTCAAATCCCGCTAAGTTCAAATTTTTATACGTTTTCTTAATAAGTATTTTTCTGTCCTAAGTGTGGAATAACACTATAAAAATGTTAAAAATATTATAAACGAATGGGAAAAATATAAAATAAAAAAGCCATTTTTTTTTAATATTATAAAAATAAATCTCAATATACAGTGGAATAATCCATGAAAAGCGGGACCATGCCTGCCCCGCTCGTTTATTTTTCATTTATTTACAATCTTTTATTTTACGGGCAAAAAATCGGGACGTCCTGCCAAAATCGAGACGACTGGCAACGCTGTCCAGTGTAACTGGACAGCGTAGGGTTGGCAACAGTTGCCAACCCTACGTCTACTTACGTAGATCTACGTATTTTAAGCATTTTTGACCAACTTTTTAATTTAAAAAAAATCTTTAGCAAAAAAAAAATACATTTTCTTTTTTTGGGGTCTTATAAATTGTCGTTTTATTAACTTTTTACGTATTTTTCATATAGAAATGACTATTTTTCCGTATTTTTCTTATCTGGCCTACGTCTTTCTTAAAATCCAAGTTAGCGACACTGACGCTGTCTAAAGCTCACATACTTTATATTCTATGGTACTTGCTGCACGTAGGCATTCTTTTTGATTTTGAACACAAAATATATTTATTTAACATATAATTAAAGAAAAGTATGTTATCAGCTTCACGCTGTATCCCGCACACAGCAGGGTAGGCAGAGGGAACCTAGTGTTAAGACACTCCGTTCCCCACTTTCTGCCGAATTCTGGAGGCATTGCGTGTTGAGTGGCAGAACACAACGCCGTGCTTTGCGTCGACACCAGAGCGAGGAAATGGAAATATAAATTTAAGTAAATATTTCATCTCCTCGAGTGGAGATCGAACCCACAACCAGTCGGTTTTACAGTCACACTTTGTGCCGCTGCGCCACGACTGGCCTTAAAACTAATAATAAATTAACTAAATTTATTTACTTTTCTTTTAATAAATTAAAGAAAGTTTTTATAATTTTGAAGTCCGCGACAATTAGCTTACTACGACAACCTTACTACAATATCAAATTAAAATCTTCAATCTTAATTAGGTGTTATTTTTGTGCAAACATTTTGGCATATTGACAAGAAAATACATTAAAAATATTCAGGCGAATTGGGAACCTCTCCCTCTTTTAAAGTTCGGTTGAAAATGAGAACATCTCCTTTTTTGAGGTTTGTTGAAAAGAAATGCAACGATGAGGAATCTCACTTCTGACGAAAAGTAAACTGTGGTTCGCCAATTTTAACAATGTTTTTCCTTGTAACAATTACAGTATAATCATATTTAAAAAAAAAACAAACTTGTTCAACCGGATCCCATAATCAGAACCTAACCATACTTTCACCAAACTATCCTTAAAGTATATCCTTTCCAATAAAAAAAAGAATCATCGGAATCGGTTGGCGTGATATTGAGTTATTCGTCCATTTGTCGCGCACGTACCTAATGCAAATTTAAGACTTATGTGATTTTCTCATAGATATCATTGTTAGAAATAGACCATATTAAAATGGGACCACACTGAAAGCACTAGCTTTCAAATAAAAAAAGAATCATCAAATTCGGTACATCCAGTCAAAAATTCTGAGGTAACAAACATTAAAAAAAACATTCGAATTGATAACCTCCTTTTCTTACAAAAATCGGTTAAAAAAATGCATAGTTGACCTTTATTTTATTTCATGTAATAAAAAATACGAATTAATTTTCTAAATTGGTAAACCATCTTATAATATACGTATACTCATCATCATCATACTCATCGTTTTTTAAAGACGTTTTTTGATAATTTGCTTTATAGGATGTGAGTAGTTTTATAATCTAAGCCGACGTTATATGTATAATAAAATTTATGATTATTTCGATTTAATACTTGTATCTAAATTTAGTAATACGGACGGTATAAATTTGATTGAAGTTTTTATTTTCGTGGGGACTGGGATCAATAAAATAAACAAAATCTATAGGTTATAACGTTTTCACGTGTTTATACATATTTTAATTATTTCTTTATCTTTACGGAAATTTTATGTTAAGACCCTCCGTTCCCCAGTTTCCACCGAATTCTAGAGTGATTTCGTGTTGAGTGGAGGAATTCAACGCCGCGCTTTGCCTCGTTACCAGAGCGAGGAAATGAAAATAGTAAATATTTAATTTCGAGTGGGAATCAAACCTGCGACCTGTCGCGTCCCTTCGCCATGACTAGTCTCTATATTGTAAATATAATATAAATATTCCTTGCAGGTAACACTGCTGATCAACAATGCGGGTGTGGTGTCCGGACAGTACCTCTTGGATACGCCCGATCACCTGATAAAGAGAACTTTCGACGTTAATATTTTGGCGCATTTTTGGGTTTGTAAAATTTATTATATTTAATATATATACATATACATAATATATCATTATCAAAGAATATATGTATGTATTTACGTCTTTGTTTAAAATGTTGCTTTTTTAATTTTCTGTAGGCAGAGAGAACCTGGGAATCTAGTGTAGAACGGAAATGTCTTACATTTCCGTTCTCCACTTTCCGCCGAATTCTGCAGGCATTGCGGATGGAGTGGCAGAATACAACGCCGCTTTTTGCCTTGTTTTTAGAGCATGGAATACTTAAATATTAAATATTAATTTCCTTCAGTGGAAATCGAACCGACAACCTGTCGTGTTTATGTATATGATATGATATAAAGAAATAAGTTTATAAATTAGTCCAGTTACGACAACGGCTCCACTAAGATGACGTCAATATCAGCTCGGAAGATGAACATTTTTATGGGCTCCTTTACGACACGCATATAATAAAAGTCATTAAGCATTAGAGGCCAGTCGTGGCGCAGTGGCACAAAGTGTGACTGTAAAACCGACTGGTTGTGGGTTCGATCCCCACTCGAGGAGATGAAATATTTACTTTAATTTATATTTCCATTTCTTCGCTCTGGTGTCGAGGCAAAGCGCGGCGTTGAGTTCTGCCACTCAACACGCAATGCCTCCAGAATTCGGCAGAAAGTGGGGAACGGAGTGTCTTAACACTAGGTTCCCTCTGCCTACCCTGCAGTGTTCGGGATACAGCGTGAAGCTGATTTATTTATTAAGCATTTAAAAAAAATATAAAACGTTATCGTTTTAATTATTCTAAAGGCAAAATAATATATATATAAAAAAATATATAAATATAATATATATATAATATATATATATATATATATATATATATATATATATATATATATATATAATATATATATATATATATAATATATATATATATAATATATATATATATATATAATATATATATATATATAATATATATATATATATATATACAACAATAACATATAGAAATAACTCTGAACACGAAACATTTCCTTAACAGAAATGCTTATAATAATATGTATTTATGTTCGCTCCCCCCAATTTAAAACCAAAGACGATTTTGTCTAATCGAGCTAGCTATCTTTTTTTTTAGCTTCATGATGTATCCTCCACATAGCCGAGTAGACAGAGAGAACCTGGGACGTTCCCAAATTTCCTCCAAATTCTGGAAGGAACTCAACGCCGCTCTTTGCCTTGTTACTAGAGCGAGAAAGTAAAAATATTTAATATTTCATTTTCTCGACCGGAAATTGAACCTACAAACTGTCGCGCCTCTTCTAATATAATAAATAGCTTTTACCCGTAGGTACTGGGTTTCGAATTGAAACTAATCGTGTTTTAATTCAATTAATTATAAGTAACGTCTTAATAACACTATTTCTCTCCATTTTTGTAATACATCAAAAATCAAATCAGTTTCACGCTCTATCCCGCACACAGCATGGTAGGCAGAGGGATAAGTTCCTTTAACACTAAGCTGATAAGACACACCGTTCTTCACCGCCGAGTTCTGGAGGCATTGCGTGTTGAGTGGCGGAACTCAACGCCGCGCTTAGCCTCGACACCAGAGCAAAAAAATGAAAATATGAATGTAAGCAAATATTTCATTTCCTCGAGTGGGGATCGAACCCACAACCAGTCGATTTTACAGTCACACTTTGTGCCCCTGCGCTACGACTGGCCTCTTTTGTAATACATACTAAATTTATTTGTCATTTTCAGACGGTAAAAGCTTTTTTGCCAGCGATGATTGAGCATAACGATGGTCACATAGTCACCATTGCATCTATGGCTGGTCACGTCGGTGTGGCTAAGCTGGTGGACTACTGCTCCTCCAAATCAGCAGCTTGCGGTTTCGACGAGGCGCTAAGACTGGAGTTAGAAGTCAAAGGGGCTAAGGGCGTTCACACGTCACTCATATGCCCTTACTTTATCCGAGCGACAGGAATGTTCGAGGAGGTCAATTCAAGGTAATTTCATAAAACTTGTTTCTAACTACGTGTTTGTACGAGTCTTTTTTTGACAGATATGTCTTAATTTTTTACTTCTATTTACAAATTGTTATGCTATATGACCAATAAGTATATTGACATTTATAATAAATTTAAGTATTATGTACGCCTCCAGTCAAGCACAAAGGTGCGACTGTAAATTCGACATATTGTGGGTTCGATTACCATTCGAAGACATTAAATATTTATTATTTTTATTTTCTCACTCTGGCAACGGGATAAAGCGCAGCGTTGAGTTTTGCCGCAACACGGTATGCCCCAAGATGTCGGCGATAAATGGCAAACGGAAATATCTTAATGGCAACGGAGTGCTATAACACTAGGTTTCCCGGGTTCCCTCTGCGTACCCTGCTACCGCCGGAGTACAACGTGAAGTTTAAAAAAAACTCGCATAATATAATAATTATTATAATAAAAGAATGCTTAGTTAGAATATCATAAATATTCGTTACAGATTTGTGCCAACTTTGAGCTCGAACGAGGTAGCTGACCGCGTCATTCTAGCGATCCGCACCAACGAGCCCATCGCCGTCATACCCTCGTACTTCCGTCTGCTGATGCCATTTAAATGGTATGTTTTGTTATTACCTTTTTAAATATATTTATTTTAACATATTGATATATCTTTGTTTTGTTAAATTATATTTTTATCTAAAAACAATATTTATCTATATATTATTATAACTACTAGTGGCCCCCGCGTAGCTCCCCCCGCTTGTACAGCAATTATTTATTTTCTCATCTCAATTACTTGCGTGATCTAAGAACATTATCATTTTAAAGACAACATCCACATACTGTTAGCTAAAGTTTTAGCCTGTAATACAATAAAACACTTATTTTGTAGCAATATTGTTGTATATAAACTGATTGAATTAAGACTAACATTAAATGTTTAGTGAAGCTTGCCAGAAACCAATAGCGGAAATTGCATTTAAATCAGTTAAGTCGTTTTTGAGATTCGCGTGAACAAACGAACAGACAAAGAGATGAACAGTTAAAAATTTTAAAAATCATTGTTTCGGGTTCTATTACATTAATAAAGGCCTCCATATCATTTTTTCTTATAAATCTTTCATGTACAGACGACGTCGCTTACGATTTTATTACATGTATAGATATAGATAAGTAACGATATATCATTTTTATGCAAATAAGACAATATAACTTGTTTAATATTAATAAAATAATAATATAATATATACTAAGAAACATATTGTTCTCTTTTATTACAAGTTATTTTATAGTTGCACCGTTAATGGCCAGTTTATTATTCAATAAATGTTTTATATCAGGTCGTGATTCTTGACCTAAAACCGCTGTTAAAGCCGAGTCAAGGTCTAGTTGGAGTTGTTAAAGAACTAGCGCTCGCATGTTCTTATTCATTTTTTTTTTTAATATTAATAACTATTATCATGCCAGCATATGTTAGAATATGTTTATGACTACAACAAAATGAGAATATATTTTATATAGTACATAAAATAATAAGAAATATGTAGTGTTTCGGTTTAGTTGGGTATTTTAAGTTATCGACACATACGAGCACAGAGTTTTTTTTTTTAAATATATATATATTTTTTTGTAGAAATATTAAAATTTTGAATTCCTGTTAAGGCCGTCTTGAGGGTTCTTTTAAGATTTGCACTTTTTCGCTCGTGTAATTCTGTGTCGTCGAAGTGACTTAACATTAGACCCTCAGGTATTTTCTGCCTACCCTGCTATTTACGGGATACGGCGTGAAGCTGATGTTGATTTCTATGTTTAAGTAATTATAAATACATATACAGGGTGGAAGTGTCAGCACTCCTTTTACGGGAACAGCATATAGGATAAAATATTTTAAACCCATACCTAAAAAAATTAATCCAGATACCTCAACAGTTTAGACGTAGGATTTTTTTAATTTCACGATGTTTATCCATACCTGTATTTCGTGTGACGCAGTTACGCATAGATACCAATAACGTAAACACATACGAATAAATATAAACATATATATTA